>LNAC01000144.1:727876-763346 GCA_002007465.1 Ailurus styani | reverse complement strand
GGCAGCGGCTCGGCGGGGAGCGTCTTCCCCAGGCGCCCCTGCCGGCGCCCACCGCGAGTAGAGCAGAGGGCGCCCGAGGTCGCGGGGTCTCCCCCAGCCAGACGCCCCGCACCCCCGGGCCTGCCTGCTGACGCCCTGGCTCCAATTTGCATTTTTAGTCACCCGCCTCTTCCCTGGTTTGGGGAATGTAGGCTAAAAAAAGGCGGCAGCGAGGCCCAGGTTGCCAATTTTGGAGCTCTGCTGCGAGGAGGCCGCCCCTGGCGGAGCGGGTTTGACGAAGGTGGGGCTTGCCGCGCGCTCTCCCCGCGCCTTTTTTGGGCATCCCTTGGAACAAAATTCGCATATTTCACTGGCTATCCTCTAGTTCCAACTGGAGGAGGCCTGCGCTGGAGTTGACGCCTCGGATCCGCCCCTACCTGTTACAGGCGTTCCCACCCCAAGGCGTTTCAGTCCCGGGGACCTGGGGGCGAGGCAGGGCGCCCTGCCGGGGAGCTGCGAAGAGCAAGATCCTTCAGCCCGGGATCTCCAGCAGAAGACAGGGAGGGAAATCGGTTGTTACTTCGCTATTTTGAAAGTGCACTTACCAGAGTCTGGGCATAGATTTGGAAGGATATTCGCAATACTGCTCAACCCTGCAGATAGAGACACTTAGTTTGACCCACGCTTCTGAACCCTGCAGCAACGGAATGCCGGTCCTTCTCGGCACATTTTATCAAACGGCATTCTGACCACTCGGTTCTAAGAAGTTCTAAGAAGTGAAGCCTAAAGGATCCCCGGAATGGGGTGGCCAGGGTTGCAATTGTGCCCCTATCACTTCCTAAGCGTGTTCCCTTGGTTAAATCCGTTGTGAACTGCATCTTCCACGTGGCATAATGAAGATAAGTGAAAATATTCTCTTCATAGGATCTCTGTGATGATTAAGCCGGTGAAAGCCCTAGAATGATGTTGATGTGCTGTTAGCTGTTGATGTTTTTATTGTTCTGAATTCCCAAACTGCACACTGTTCTGAGTCTTTCTAGATGCCCTTTGAGGCCTAACAGCCTGCCTGGAACTCCCCAGTCTGCAGAGAAGCCCTCTGAGGAACTGCCCCAGGCAGTTCAAGCCATCCCAGGTCAGTTGTCAGAGTAGGTGCTGTTACAGACCAAGTCAAAATCCTTTAAAATGGTTAGTGCGGTGTACCCCGCTACCCTTCCGCCTTCTCCCCAACTGGTCCCCTTTCAACACCCTGTTTGCCAGCCACACCAAATTGATGGAGTAGAAATAGTATGTAAATTGGCCATTTACTACATGGAAGGCTTCCTCTTGATTTCTGTGTTTACATACACACTTTTGGTCAATCTTCAGAAAACCCATCCGCATAATCATCTGCATTCACAGAGATTAAGGAATTTGCATGAGGTCACTCAGTAACAAATAGTGGGGTCCGGGTTTGGGGCCAGACCCTGCACAGACCACTAAGGATTACCATGCACGCGTTTTACAGGGTATCGTGGAGAAAATCACTTAGCTTCCGTGGGCCTGCATTCATTCATTCATTCATTCATTGCTTCACTTATTTATTCTGGGTTCCAGGAAATCAGCAGGGAATAAAAGGGACAAGAATACCTACCCCCCTCCCACCGCCAAAGCTTACATTCTAGTGAAGACAGACAATAAACAAAATAATTGCAGAGCATATTAGGAAGTAAAAGTGCTGTGGAGGAAAACAAAGCGAAGAAGGGAATTCAGCAGTGTGTAAAATTAGGAATAGTTACACCTTCGTTACAGAACAAGGAGGATTAGAGACACACAAAGTGTAGGGCACAAAGTGAGTGTTCAAAAGATGATGTTTTTAAAACTCACTGCCTCGTTCCTGCAGAAAGCTGGCCTGTTGCTGCTGATCTTGCCTTGAACCTCATCATCCTGGCCCTGCTGCCCAGGCTCTGAGGAAAAAAGCTCAGAAGAGTTCTAGCTAGCATCAGGAAGGACCACGGGCCTCCTCATTTCCGGAGGCCCCAGTTCCCTGCTGAGGGTATCACTCCTGTACTGGAGAACGAAGCAGGTCATCTCAAAGTGCACAGGAGCAACGTTATACATCCTAACTTCTCTGCGTGTATGTATTTCTGTGCATACATCAAGAACCCGTGTTTCAATTCTTCCTTCTTTCATTAGGTGTTTCCCCCTGGAAAGCTCCTTAAAAGTTACGTCTTTTGTTTATGAATGTTTGCTTGCCTATTGGAGAAGCATTTCAACTCCACAGAAATTTTCCTTTGTTTGAGGACACTTGCGATTTACTAGGACGCAAAAGGGTTAGCATGACCTTTAATCCTCTTGGAGTAATCTCTGTGAATACAATAACATTTATTAACACATCATGTGAAAATAGTTAAACGGTCTTCCGATAAGGAGAGAGTGTTTTGGAAGGACTGACTTAAAATGTAGTCTTGTGACATATTCAGGATTCCCTTTCAGAAGTCCCAGGGAGCCCTCAAAGTGACAGCCAGTGGCTTTCTGAGCAGCTAAATCTCAGAACAGAATTTCAGTGCGGTTGAGAAACGTGTTTGACATAGTCTGACTTAAAGGGCAGATGGGGTTCACAAGACTCAAGCTGAGCTCTCCTGACAGGTGCCTCGAAAAGACAGCAAGTTATGTCTGAACAGCAGGAACTGTGGAGCCCAAGAGGCCCAAAGACTGCCAGTAGGAAACGCGTGCTGCGCATTTTAGGCTGTGCAGAGGGAACACCAAAGGGAGTTTCAAATATGAGCCCCTGGTTTGCAGTCAAACCTCTCGGCCCTTGGTGAGGAGCTGTAGGGTCTAATTTATTAAGCTCAGGCTAATGATTTTCCCAAACAATGTGGGGGCTGGGGGAGAGACAGGCCAGGTTAGACAGCAACTAACAGGGACTAGACAGCAGCAGAGCCAGAATGACACAGCCACAGTCACGTCTAGGCCGTGGTTGGAGCTTTCCTATAAACAAGATGGCACTCTCGCGTCTTGCCAGAATGATAGGACGTGAAGAAAAGTAGAAACTATTGTGAATTTCAGACCTTGGCCCTGATCAGGCTAAGCTTTTAAAAATTAATGATCTTCATCATCTTTCTTGTGTTTTTGTTTCCCATCACCTGATGGAACGCCCATTAATGTACATTCAGGAGCCCATAGAGACGTCATCTAGGATTTTTTTTTTTTAAGATTTTATTTATTTGAGAGAAAGAGTGAGTGAGAGGGAGCACAAGCAGGGGGAGCAGCAGAGGGAGAGGGAGAACCTAAGGCTTCTTACAAGGCTCAATGTTGGCCTCGATCCCAGGACCCTGGGATCAATGTGGGGCTCAATCCCAGGACCATGGGATGATGACCTGAGCCGAAGGCAGGTGCCTAACCTACCGAGCCACCCAGGCACCCTGGAATTTTCTTTTGAAACTAGATGGTCCAGCCAAGAAATTCATTTAAAGATACTAAAGTTGATTTCTTCTTTTTTTTTTCAGATGATTTCGTCCCTTTCCTTCCAGTGGGAAAACATTGATTCTTCCCTCGTATCTTTTATTTTCAAAAAGTAAAAAATCTGAAAGTGTACATAAATGTATATGTAAGAAGTCATCAGGAGGCTGGCATCTCAGAGTACAGCTAAGCTCACTTACTATTTTTTTGTTACTGTCATTGTTGTCTGGAAAAGGAACAAAGACACCTTGTTTCCCACCGTATTATTCCCAAAGCCCAGCAATATCTTCAGCGGGAAATTAGGTTTACATTATTTTCCGGGAGGTAAGGCAACTGTATGCAGTCATCCTTCCAGAAGCTCCCCGGTCACGTCATGAAGCATCATGGATGCTCTCTGGGCATTAGCCATGCTGCCTTTCCATGCAGAAGATTTGCCTTGTGCCTCCTTGTGTGGGCTTCCTCTGGTGCCTTTTCTCCTCCTCTTGTGTTCCTTTATTTACCCAGATGTGAGAATACAAATAGCTGTTGTGTAAAAGAACGAATTATTTTTCTAAGTAGGTATTATTTCCTGTCAGCCCTTTTTGCCTCAGCGATCAGTGAAAAATGTTTGTGTGTGTCCATAATACAAGACATGCTGTAGCTTAATTTATCAAATTTAAGAACTCGCAGATCCTCCAAAATACATTGAGGGAACCCCAGGGGCCTCCAGACTCCATAAGCAGAACTTCTGTAGGCCATTTGTTGGGTTAATTACAAAAGATATATTTGGATATACCATCAGACAAGCAAGCAAACGAAGTGGCTGCCACTCTATTCTACATGAAGCTTTGTATATGTCAGATCTAACTACTACCATGATAACTGCTGAGCAGATATGCCATTACCATAGTTTTACAGTGGGGAAGGCTGGGCTGAGGTGTCAGGTAATTACACAGGAACCCAAACTTACATCTCCTTGAAAGCCTCTCGAGTTAGTATGTTTTGCTCCCTAGTCGGTAGGCATGGCCCTAAAGCATGACTCCGTGCAGCCTGTTACAAATTCAACCAGTTATAAAATGGCAGCTTCTACCTAACTTGTTAAGTTTCATTTTGCTGCTCAAGACTGGGAGTTCCAGAGCCAGACCAACCTGGATTCTAATCCTGACTCAGCAGTTTTCCAATCATGTGCCCCTGGGGGAAATCACATAACCTCCCTATGCCTCAGTGCCCTCATCTATAAAATGGGGATACTATATTACAGGACTATTGTAATAGATGACTTCTATTTGTAAAGGGGTAGGAACAGTCCTGAGACAATAACAATTCATTGACAGTTACCTGTTTTTTTTTAAAGATTTTATTTATTTATTTGACACAGAGAGAGCGATCACAAGTAGGCAGAGAGGCAGGCAGAGAGAGGAGGAAGCAGGCTCCTTGCCGAGCAGAGAGCCCGATGTGGGACTCAATCCCAGGACCCTGAGATCATGACCTGAGCCAAAGGCAGAGGCTTTAACCCACTGAGCCACACAGGCGCCCCAACAATTACCTGTTTTTATTATTAACACACACACACACACACACATACACACACACAGAGTTCTTAATAAATTTTATTGACTCTGCTGAAAGGAGGTTATATAGTGGAAAACACTACAGTGTCCATTTGTCCTCAGGAAAAGAAAAACTATCCATACACGATTTTGAAGAATAAAATTTTAGAATAGAGTCCATTTCTTTACCATCCCTGTAGCTGGTGATGTAAGTAGCCCAGAAATTACAGTTTCTCAGTGTATCGAGACCTGGATAAATTGGTGACATTGAGATTATTGCTTGCTTCGGAGGGATTTCTCTGCAGTCTAGGACTCACCTGCTGAAGGGGCAGCGTGTCCCCCAACACGCCCCCCCGTCGCTGTCAGCTCAGGTCAGTCCTGTTGTTTGTTTGTTTTAAGATTTTATTTATTTAGAGATGGCACATCGGAGAAGGAGCAGAGGGAGAGGAACAAGCAGAATCGGCGCTGAGCGCAGAGCCCAATGCAGGGCTCCATCCCGGGACTTTGCGATCATGACCAAAATCGAGAGTCTGATTCTAAACCGGACTGAGCCACACAGGTGCCCCTCAAGCCAGTCCTGTTAACTTCATGTTCTGCAGGAGGGGACTTGGCAGTTCACCGGCCCGAATGATGTAACCAGGATCTCTCAGTGATCTGGATTCTCTGCTTCTGATGGAAGCCCTATTTATATACGGGGTCCTTAAGATTTTAAGACCTCCTTGCATCTAAGAAACCTCATCTTGGAGCACCTGGGTGGTTCAGTCTGTTAAGCATCTGACTTGGACTTAGGTCATGATCTCAGGGTCCTGGGATGGAGCCCCTCATCGCAGCGCAGCACATCTTGCTCCGCGCTCAGCAGGGAGTCTGCTTATCCATCTCCCTCTGCCCTTCCAGCCCCCCACCCCTGCTCCTGCATGCCTATGCTCTCTCTCTCCCAAATAAATAAATAAAGCCTTTTAAAAATTGAAAGGAAGGAAGGAGGGGAGGGAGAGAGAGAGAAAAAGGAAGGGAGGGAGGGAGGAAAGGAGGGAAAGAAAGGAAGAAAGAAGGGAGGGGGAGGGAAAGGAGAGAAAGGAAAGGAAGAAAAAGAAGGAAAGGAAGTGTAGGAAGGGAAGGAAGGAAGGAAGGAACCTCATCTTCTGGGAAGTTCCTTCCTTCCTCTGATTTCCTGCCCAGCAGGAGCTTTTCAGATACCAGAGGAAAAGGGGGTGGGTCGGAGCCAGGTATGAGAGCCACTGTCCTGTGAAATGAAAAGAATCTTCCATTCCTGGGGAAGGATGCTCTGCTAGAGGACACATCACGGAAACACCCCCTGGCCCTAAGTAAACAGACCAGCTGCTTAGCACAGTTTCTGCAGTGATTTTTGCGCATCTATGATTCCAAGTTATTTTTGTTAACCATCTGACAAGTGTGCATCTTCTGGTGTATTCCATCAAGTTTTTCTGGACCTACCAGAACTCGTAGATTCTTGACCAAACCCCAGAAGTCTAAATGCTTACTAAGTCATGGCCCCCATTTCCCCCCTTTCCTCTCGGGTGTTTTGCCTAACCTGTTCCCAGGGGGAAAGCCTTCATGATGGGCTTTCTCTGACTTCTGTTCTATTGTCCTTATGGTAATTTACTTTGGAGTAACTCCGTAAGTAAGAACTGCCGGACTCTGATGCTTTAGGAATGGATGCGTAGCTGGGACATTGTTTAACAAGGATCAACACCTTCTGCTTAGTGAGCACAGGAGTTTGCTTTTGTTATTGTTGTTGTTTCCGTTTAGTGTAAGAAGTGTTTAAAAATTATTTCTAAAAAAAATTATTTCTATTGCTGAAGTTGCTGATTATTAGGGGAAGTGTGAGAGGACCCTTGAACTTGCAGCCCACCTACGTGTATAACCATGCAGCCTCCACCCCCATTTCACCTAGGATCCTGCCCCCGTGAGATTACAAAACCCGATCATTGTGATTTGGGAACATTGCTGCCTTTCCTTTAGGATGGCCCCTTTCATGCAAGGTGCTGTGAATCAAAGCACTGAGGGTACAGAGAAAGACCTTTCCCAGCCACACACAGTTTCCATAACTGTATTTAGCTGCTAAAATGTATATATTTTTTTACTTGTTAAATCTGGCAGGCACCTGGGTGGCTCAGTTGGTTAAGCGCCTGCCTTGGGCTCAGGGTCCTGGGATGGAGTTCCACCTCGGGCTCCCTGCTCAGCCGGCGGTCTGCTTTCTCCTCTCCCTCCGCCCTTCCCCCCCTGCTGGTGCTTGCCCTCTTTCTCTCTCAAATAAAGTCTTCAGAAAATTTTGGTACCAGACTTAGTTCTATAACGAGAGTGAGGTTGAGTGCAATGTAAATAGGCTGTCTAACCACTAGAGACCTTGGGTTTCATCAAAGGAGCCTGACATTTATTTTGCCACCAATCTGGTTCAGATGCAAAGTTTCAAAAAGCATAGATGCCTAAATCTCATCTTCAGTAGTTCTGATTTAAATCATGTGAAGGTGGGGCGGGGTTGGGGGGTGGGGTCCCAGGTGTTGGTAGGTCTCGGAAATCCGCCAGGGAGTTCTCATATGCAACCTGAACTGAGACCCACTGGCTTACACGGATCCCTAACACCCGTCCCCCATCAATCCCCTGGCCTGGGGAGAGGTTTCCTGCCAGACCACGGGTCTCAAGGTGTTAGAAACACCTTGGAGGTACTTGGTCGCAGTCCGGAGGCCTTGAAGATCTGTAATTCAAGGACTCTGACTCAGAATGTCTAGAGAGGGGCCCAGGCAACTGTCTTGTAATCCAGCAGCCGGGAATGGCTCATACAGGTGGGTCCTACAGAATGGCTCATACAGCTCATTCCAGACTTTGGAAAGCTCCGAACGATATCCCAGACAGCCAGGTTGCTCACCCATCAGCTCTAGTCAGGGAGTATAGAAATGTTTTGGGTGGTTACCCAGAATCAAATAGCATGCTCTCCCCACAAACATCAGAACTTCATAACAGAAGAATACAGTGTTAAACATCACTAACCTGCTTGTCCCTGAAAGCTCAATGCTTGAATTGGCATGCACCCTAATTTCTTTTCACAAGGCCTGAAACTGTACCCAGAACTGCCTGTGGATTTGCCTACAAGGTTTCTCCCGGAAACAGCAGCAAGTTCTTGAGCAGCCATCGATCACGTGTCTGGAGCTGAAATGATTGCTAGGACATGCAGAAATCAGTCAGGGCCAGCCCCTGCTGTCACAAAAAGGAGGTCTGATTGGGTAGGTCAGACTCAGGTCCAGGTAGCTAGAATGTAACAGTAAATACAATCATTGCAACAGAAAGGAAGTGCTATGGGAAGGAGCAAAAGGAGGAAATTGTTCATGGACCTTGGATGTTGTGAAGTTTCCCAGAGAAGATGGTGTCTGATTTAGGTGACCACGGATAAGCAGAGTTCCCCTCTCCTCATCCCAGAGGGGCAGGAGAAGAAAGGCACTCTAGGCTAGAGAGACAGGTGGCCTGAAGCAAAGGTTTGGAGCCATGCACATGGCTGACAACCGTATGGAGGGCGCAGAGCGGCAAAGAATGTAAGAAAGGTAGTTAACGCCAGATGGAAATGGACTTTGGATGCTATGCTAAGGAGTTTGGAATTTTTCATTAGGCAGCGAGAAGTCATCAAAGATATTTATACAAGGGTGTGACATGATTTCAGAATATGATTCTGATAACAAAGAGGTGAGTAAACTTCAGGGGAGAGAAAAACCAGGGGCAGGAAAGCCAATTAGGAAGCGGTTGCAATTGTCCAGGAAAATGATGCTATACCACCATGTTCCTAAAATAATGTACTCATCATCCTGCTTCGTTTTATTCCTCTTATTTCTGGGGCTAGAAAAATCACTTAGCCCTTCTGTGACTCAGAATCCCTCCCTATTAATAGAAGATGACAAAATACTTACCTTACCTCACATAGGGAGGTATGTGAGATGCTTATAATTGTAGCCAGGAAAGAGGGGGCAATGTTATTCTAAATGCCAGTGGTATAATTCCGCTCCAGGAGAGAAACTGCCTTTTGCCTCTTACTTTTTTGTTATAAAAATTCCAGCCTCCCAGGCGCCTGGATGGCTCAGTTGATTACGTGTCCGACTCTTGATCTCAGCTCAGGTCTCGACCTCAGAGCTGTAAGTTCGAGCCCTGTCGTGAAGCCTAGTTAAAAAAAACATCTGCAGCCCCACAGAGAAGCAGAAAGCGAGTGGAAGCATCAGAAACACCGCACAGAGGGAGGAGGCTGCGAAGTGCCAGGTGCTCACCACCCAGGAAGTGGTATTTCTGATAAAAGGGTCCGTCACCTTTAGGATGAAAGTGCCATGGCAACATGTTTGGTTCCAAAAGTGACATTTTGTAAAGAAAGCCTGTCACCCCACTGTTTTTTTGTTACAAGCAAGAGTGTAGGGAGTGTTACTCCATGGTTCCCGTTGTGGCAGTGGGTGCGGAGAGCATCCGATGTTCAAAGATGGAGTCCCACACGGTCACTGAAGAGTTGGGACAAGGCTTTCCGATTGTGCTCGCCTTCTGGGTCTTGGAGTCTGTCCTCGAAGCAAAGGGTACCCGGTCACGTCTTTTCCATCTGCCTCCTGGCCCTTTCTCACAGCTGAATCTCCCGTTCGCTGCCCTGGGCCACACCAGAACTCTTGCTTTTCTGGAAAATCACACGGGGGCGTCTATCCCAGAAAGCACTACAGACTGAAAATGCTTTCGATTTTGCCCAGATCACTTTGTCTTCTACCTTTTAGAAAATCCGTGCTCGATATACCTGCTGATGCAAGATATTCCGGGGCATAAGATGATAAACCGCATGGGGACACTCCCCTCCCAAAGCTAACAGGTGGGATTGTGACATCAGAGAGGGTATTACAAAGGGAGCGTCTGGCATGCTTTGAGGACAGTGCAAAGTTCTAGATCCAAAAGGATGGTCGTGATAGATGACTGACGCGATAGCCCATCCATCCAGAGTGCTCCACTTTCTATAGGAGAACTAAGTGGTGACAGGGAGGGAGTGAGGAGACATGCCAGGAACACTTAAAGAGAAGATAATAATACGCTACTTCCTGAGGTACCTTCACCTAAGTAATAAATAATAAGTTCTTTCTAATGAAATACTTGCTCTGGTTCAGTAAGTTATTCTGATTCATTTATTCTCTCTTAACATGAACTTCTTGGAAAACTTACTGGTAAAATTCATCGTTAAGAAATTGAGAGATTACAAATTGCAGAAGAAGAAGAATTTTTAATCCTTACGCAAATTAGATCATATTTTAAGGGCAGCTAAAACACCACAGTATCACAGTCTACATTTATACCTGCTCGTCCATTACTTGTTAGATTCCTTTGCCACAGAGAGTCTGGGAAACATCTAGAAACATGGCTGTGCTGACAACAAAGAATCAGTTATAAAGGGAAAATAATAAAAATTTATCCATTTGTTACCAACATAGCCATTTGAAATTTAATTTCTGTTTCAGTCTTCGAAGGTAACATTCACTTATTTAAAAAAATGTGGAACCCACAGACCGGGAGAAAATATTTGCAAAACACACATCTGGTCAAGGACTGTTATCGAACTCTTGAAACTCAGCAGTAAGAACATGAACCAACCTGATTCAAAAATGGGCCAAAGATCTTTTTTTTTTTTTAAAGATTTTATTTATTCATTTGACAGAGAGAGAGATCACAAGTAGGCAGAGAGGCAGGCAGAGAGAGAGGAGATAGGAGGAAGCAGGCTTCCTGCTGAGCAGAGAGCCCAATGTGGGCCTCGATCCCAGGACCCTGGGATCATGACCTGAGCCGAAGGCAGCGAGTTTAACCCACTGAGCCACCCAGGCGCCCTGGGCCAAAGATCTTAATGGACACATACCAAAGAAAATCTACATATGAAAAGATTCTTCACATCCAATGTCATCGGGGAAATGTGAATTGTTTTGCCAGTGAGATACCACTACCAACCTATTAAAATGGCCCAGATCCAGAACACTGACAACAGCAAGAGCTGGTGAGGATGTGGAGCAACAGGAACTCTCATGTTTTGCTAGTAGGAATGCAAAATGGTGCCATGAGTCTAGAAGACAGTTTGGCAGCTTCTTAACAAAATTAAACATACTCCTGTCAAATGAGCTGGTAATCATGCTCCTTGGTATTTACCCATAAAGTTAAAAAACATGTTCACACAAAAACCTGTGCACTGATGTTCATAGTGGCTTTGTTCAGAATTGCCAAAACTCTGGAAGCAACCAAGGTGTCCTCGAGTCAGTGACTGGATGAACAAACTGTGATTCATCCAATGGAATATTATTCAGCACTAAAAAGAAATGAGCTATCAAGCCATGAAAGGACCTGGAAGAAACTTAGCATATTGCTAAGTGAAAGAAGCCAATCGGAAAAGGCTACATCATCTGATTCCAACTATAGGACACTCTCGAAAAGGCAAAACTGTGCGGATAATAAAAAAATCAAGTGACTGCCCAAGGTTAGTGGGAAGGGGGGATGAACTTGCAGAACATGGGGAATTTTTACAGTATGATACTGTAATGGTGAAGACATGCCATTATACATTTGTCAAAATCCATAGACTGTATATCATCAAGAATGAATCCTTATGTAAACTATGATCTTTGGGTGATAATGATGTGTCAATGTAAGCTCATCAGTTAGGATAAATGTACCATGTGGGGGCTGGATGTGGATAATGGGAAAGGCTGTGCATGTGTGGGGACGGGATAGATTAAAAAAAAAAAATCTCTGTGCTTCCTGGTCAGTTTCACTATATACCTAAGGCTGCTCTAAAAAAATAAAGTCTATTTAAAAACAACAACAAAGTGTATGCTACTGTCAGCAGACTTGGAATTACAGAATGTAGTTTCCCATACATTAGTTGAGAGTCCCCTTTCAAATGTCTACACATATTACAGAGTTTTTTCTTCTCAAAGGATAAAGCATTATGGAGTTATATATGGACAGATGATATCTCATGCATGGAATAAAATTCAAAAGGAAAGAAGTGATATATGGCAAAGGTAGGCTCTCCTAGCTACCTAGTTCTCCCTAGAGGCAACCGCTGTTAACTAGTTTTTGTGTATCTGCCCAGAGAGAGTGTACCCTTATATAAGTGATGCATTTAGTATTATTGATGTTCTTACTAAAAAATTGTGGCAGACTGAACACACAAGGGTGCAGTTTGATTTTTTTCACTGAACACATTTTGGAGATGGGTTCATATCAAAAAACACAGGGCTTCCTCATTCATGTTAATGGCTACATAGTATCCCACTGTGTGGGCAAGTATCATTTATTTACCTAATCTTACTATTGATGGATATTGAGGTTGTGCAGAATATTTTTTGCTATTGCTAGCAGTGACTGAAATGAATACAGTCTTTTACACATTTATCTCCTTTACACGTGAGTATATCTGCAAGATAAATTCTTTTTTTTTTTTAAGATTTTATTTATTTGTCAGAGAGAGAGAGAGAGAGAGAGAATGAGCAAGGGAGTGGCAGAAGAAGCGGGAGAAGCAGACTCCCACTGAGCAGGGAGCCCAACACGGGGCTCGATCCCAGGACCCCAGGATCATGACCTAAGCCAAAGGCAGACGCTCAACCAACTGAGCCACCCAGGTGCCTTTAATCATTAGTTTCAAACAGAAAACATCCAGAGGCACTTGATAATCCCAAAGCACATTTTGATAGAAAATTCCCTGTTGCCTGACTTCTTCCTTCTCAACTCATTCTAAATCTCATGCTGTAATTAAAACTGCTCTCACTCCTTAGAACTGTGCAGGGTTAAGGAGCCCTGGTTTTTGTTTTGTTTTAATCTGAGAAGGGTTGTTTGTCTTAAGCTCTGCCTCAGCCATTATTATCTATGCAAACCTTCTAAGGAATTTTAACTCATTAAAATAACAGCCTTAATACACTCTCCAAGCATTCACGGTGCTCGCCTCCTGCCCAAGCGGAACGGGAAGGAAAGAATAATACGACCAGGTACCTAAAAGCTTTTCTCCGCACCCCTGTCCTCTCCAGGAGAGACGATCTGGCCCATTCAACAGAGACGTGAAAAAGTCCCTTGACTTCTCTTTCTCAGTCTGAGAAAGACGTGTGACACCAAAGTGTCTTGTTTCCAATCCCCACACATCACGTTGCTCTTGGCAGCTGATGCTTTTTGGCTGCTGATTAAAAGATACATATTTTGGGCGCCTGGGTGGCTCAGTGGGTTAAAGCCTCTGCTTTCGGCTCAGGTCATGATCTCAGCATCCTGGGATCGAGGCCCGCATCGGGCTCTCTGCTCAGCAGGGAGCCTGCTTCCTCCTCTCCCTGTCTCTCTGCCTGCCTCTCTGCCTACTTGTAATCTCTCTCTCTGTGTCAAATAAATAAATAAAATCTTTTAAAAAAAAAAGATACATATTTTACACAAAACACAATATCCCAAGTCAAAAGGATCTTGAATATTACTTTGAACTGCCTCTATCACCAAGTACCTATCGGGAATTGGCTGTAAGTGAATGGGGGGTGAGGACTCCACGAAAGTAGAAGATAGCATTGGAGATACGACAATGGAGATCAGGAAGTAAGTTTGTAAACAGCAGGGGGGCAGAGGTAAAGCCACTACGTGCTGTCCTGGTTTTCCTCACCAAGCCGGGCCCAAGCAGTCAATCCGAGAAAAGAGCTACTGTATCCAATCCTATTTCGGTGAAAACAAAACTCACTTAGAGGACAGTTAGGTGAGATTTAGGAAACAGTCTCAACCCGGAGACCCTTCCCTGGAGCAGCTCTAGTTAACCTTGGCAGGAGTTAGAGATCTCCGTTCATCTTTCTAACTGGGAAGGAAACAGACTGTAGGCAGGAGGCCAGATTGAAGATACAACATGTGATTTTTAAAAAAAATCATTGTCTTAGTCAAATTGCCTAGAAAGTAAAACCTGAAAGAAAGATCTCTTGCTAAGACTGTGTTGGAAGGTGCCATCCCGAGGCTTCCGAGAGCGAGAGAAAGAGAGGGAAAGCCAGGAAGGAAGGAATGCGGATACCAGGTGGCGTGTGAAGGAACTGGTGACAACTTCACGAGGAAATTTGCAAATTTCCTTGCTTGTCCTGCAGGTCACCTTGAAGCAGTTCATGAGGAGGGAGATGGTGCTGAGCTGCCTGGAAGACGTGGGAGGGGATTGGCCATCCAGAAGGTGCGGGAGCCTCGTCACGTCAGACCCGGGCGCTGGAGGCCCTGAGCACTGTTGTAGTTGGTGAGATGGGGTCTCTCCAAAGCTATACCCTCAGGAGTCTGTCCATTCAGGAAGTGGCCAAAGCCCGGGGATCGGGTGGGGCTGGTAAATGTTAAAAGGCACAAAAAATTAGTCCAGTATGATCCTGTTTTAAAATTATGGAAGATAATTTTAAAGCATTTTAGAATTCAAGAATGAGTGCCTTCATGGAGGTTAAGATGAACGACTTTCAGATACATGAGTCATCAAATCATAATGAGTATGGGGTAGAGATTCTATTATTAATGGGATTTGTGATTGATGAAATGTTTTTTATGGCTATTCAGATTGGCGTCTGGACTGAGTTTACTCATTCTTAATCAGATGATTTTTTATTATGACATTTTTAAAGGAGTGCTCGTTAATCTTAAAAATGCTCTTAACCACAATGCTTTGTTCCAAATAGTATGAGATTTGTGCTCAGGAGTATATTTCAACTTCCAGATGCATATTTTACCGAAACTCCTCATGCACCCAGGAAAAAGGTGACAAGCTCTTTTCTTTCTGCCCACGTGTGTGCTCACAACAAGGTCCTGTAGCGGGGGTCTAGGGTAGGGAGGGCAGACGGCCATGCCTGCAGACTCTCTCGTGAGTCTGTCAGCGAAGCGAGTTTCATACATCTGAGAATAAAGTAACAATGACTTATCCTGGCAGATACCTCCAGACAACACTTGGGTATTTAGGTTGAAGTAACAGAGGGGCCTCCATGAAGCCTTCCGAAGAAAAGTTTATCAGACTGCGAGTTCTCTTGAATCCTTGGGACTCTAGAAAGTTGCTTCAGTTTTCCAAGTGAAACAACCACAGTTGTTGACATCTCACCACATACGGCAAGAAGCTACCCTGTTCTGGGGAACGGCACATGGACGCTTGTCCCTGAGATCATCATATCGTTAGGTCCTTCTCACGGCCCCCCACCACAAGCCCCACCGAGAACAGTTTGCGTTTTCCTGCTTAATGCCTATTTTATCTGAATACAAATCGCCCTCTAGCTGCCCCGTAGGCGCCTGCCAGTCCCCTCTGAGGTCGGGAGCTTGCGCTGTGACACGGGAAGAATATTTACGTACTTACTTCATATCCCGCAGGCAAAGAAGACAGCGTGAGAAATTCGTTGCCCCTCATTGTATGTAGTTTATTACTTTATCTTTAGAAGGTTTAATGTCAAAACTTGGAGGAGAGGCTAAATTGTCCAGCCTGGGCCAGAGCCTGAGTTTTCTACTGTCCCTGGAGCTCCGATGATGTCTGAGAAGAATCCGTGTGGATGTGGGTTTACGTGTCAGCACCTGAAAGCGGGCACAGCCCCCTCCCTGGAACGAATGTACTCTTCCAAAGGCTTCGTTTCCAGAGGGTGGTGGAAGGAACAACAGAGACAACTATGTGCCCACACACACAGTCATCTGCCGTTCCAACCACATGTCTCTGCCCCCCGTTTCCTGCAAGTGATTCATCTATTCTTTCTCTCCTTCTTCAAAGATAACTGTGTAGGCATTCAAGGAGGGGAAAGGCATTAAGAAAAGTGGAATCCGGAATTCTTAGGATGAGGTAGAGCCGATTAAACAGTCTGGAATTTCACAGAGCGAGCAGTGCAGGCGTGGACTCTGGGTCTCCTCTCTCCCACTGGGGCACCCTTTCGTAAGAGCTTATTGCCACCCATCGTGAACAGGGCAACAGAAATGGCTGTGTGTAAACTGGGGGGGCGGGAGCTGCGAGGGAGCAGAAGGAAGGGCAGAAGTCAGGAGGGAGATGGGGGACTTGTCTAACTGGAGACCCTGCTCCTCTTACCCACCGGCACCCACGGCTTCGGTCTCGAATTGTCGCTCAGTTTACACCAAGGCGTTGGATCTTCGTGACTTTGTTTAAAGTTCGTATTTAAATTCCAGTTAGTTAATGTACAGTGTAAGGTTAGTTTCGGGGGTAGAGTGTCGTGGTTCAGCACTTCATGCGAGACCTGGTGCTGATCACAGCAAGCGCACTCCTTGTCAATAAATACATGGACGTTTCACGAGTTCGTGTCCATCCTCGCGCAGGGCCACGCTGACCTCCCCTGGATGGCTCCAATTTTAGTGTATGTGCTGCTGCCACGAGCACTGTAACATTTTTAAAAATTTTTTTAGCACTGTGGCTTTTTAAATAGGTCAATTAAAAACCTGCCTCCACGGCACGCTTTAAAGGAGACCCTGACCCATAGCCAGAGACGGTGATTATGGCCATGTCTTCGACACTGAAGGGTATAGGTGGCCACATGCTATGTGGGAAGGAGATGAGAGCATCCAAAAAGAGGTGATCCATAGCTCTTTGCTGGGTTGTATGAAATTGGAGGTTCGAGTCCTGGCTCTGCTTCTAGCTTCTGGGACATTAGGCAAGTTGCTAAACCTCTGGGAATCTCAGGTGGCTCACATGTACATTGAGCGATGAAGACACCTGCTTCCTGGGGTAGGGTGAGGACAGAGAGAGTAAGGTTTGTCAGTCCTGTGTGGTCCTCACAACAAGGTAGACATGTAAATATCAGATGCAGAGGAAAACTCCTTCTCCTTTCACTTCAATTTCGGCCACATCCTCTATCTTACAGCTAGCAAAGGATTAATAGGGAACTGACCAATTTCTGGCCAGTAGGACTGCCTGGGACATCCTCTGTTTGTAAGTGGAAGACATGGGGAAGAAGGAGGGAAGCAGAGAGACAAGCAGAGCCTGATCACACCTTCCTCCCAAACTCCAGCAGCCCCCACATCCCCTGTGGCAAGTAGAAGGCCCAAGGAATGAGGAATTCTATTGCTACATAGAATATACAGATCCCAGTTCAGATCGGGTTCCTAAAGATGTTAGCATAATGCCTCCATTTTCTTATCTGTATAATGGGTGTTATAATAGCACTTACGTCTTGGGTGGTTGTGAAGATGAAATGAGATAATCTACGTGAAGAATCGAGCACAGAAGCCCAGGACAGTCAGTAAGCAGTGCACAAATGTTAGCTATGGTTAATATTTTGTACTTTTTGTCAATATATAGAATTATTAACAATTACTTCATTACCTTATTTATCAGTTGATCGATTTGAATTTAATAAACACTTGTTCACCCTATTTATTTATCATCAAATATTTATTGGGCACTTGCTGGACTCAGGCGATGCCAGGACTCATTTGGCAAGAAATTGGAAGGCTAGTTGGGAGGGAGACGGGTAAAGGAAAACAGGACGAGACGAAGTGTGTTAAGTGTCACAACAGAGAGTTGTATAAAGTGCTCCTGGAACCCAGAGGAGCCAGGAAGGGCTTCACACGGAAGATGTTCTTTGTTTTGTTTTGTTTTACTGTGTTATGTTAGTCACCATACAGTACATCATTAGTTTTTAGTGTAGTGTTCCATGATTCATTGTTTGCTTGTAACACCCAGTGCTCCATGCAGTCGGTGCCCTCCTTAATACCCATGACCTCGCTCACCCAACCCCCCACCCACCTCCCCTCTAAAGCCCTCAGTTTGTTTCTCGGAGTCCATAGTCTCTCATGGTTCATCTCCCCCTCCGGTTTCCCCCTCTTCATTTTTTCCTTCCTTCTCCTAATGTCCTCCATGCTATTCCTTATGTCCCACAAGTAAGTGAAACCATATGATAATTGACTTTCTCTGCTTGACTTATTTCACTCAGCATAATCTCCTCCAGTCCTGTCCATGTTGATGCGAAAGTTGGGTATTCATCCTTTCTGATGGCTGAGTAATATTCCATTGCATATATGGACCACCTCTTCTTTATTCATTCTTCCGATGAAGGACATCTTGGCTCCTTTCACAGTTTGGCTATTGTGGACATTGCTGCTATGAACATTGGGGTGCACATGTCCCTTCTTTTCACTACATCTGTATCTCTGGGGTAAATGCCCAGTAGTGCAATTGCTGGGTCATAAGGTAGCTCTATTTTTAATTTTTGAGAAACCTCCACACTGTTTTCCAAAGTGGCTGCACCAACTTGCATTCCCACCAATAGCCTAAGAGGGTTCCCCTTTCTCCACATCCTCTCCAACATTTGTTGTTTCTTGCCTTGTCAAGTTTTGCCATTCTAACTGGCGTAAGGGGGTAGGTGTTAGCCATTTGCGTGTAGAAGATGCTCTTTGAACTGGATCCTGAAAGATGAGCAGTCTGAGGAGTTTGGGCTGTGAATTTCAGGTAACAAAATAGCTTGCCAGAAGGGCACAGACTTCCAGTTATAAAATAAGTAAGTCATGGAGAGATCATGTACAGCATGATGACCACAGGTAATAATACTGTATTGTATCTTTGCAAGTTGCTGAGAGAGGGACCCCTGGGTGGCTCAGTTGGTTAAGCATCTGCCTTCGGCTCAGGTCATGATCCTGGGGTCCTGAGATCGAGTCCTGCATAGGGCTTCCTGCCCTGTGCAAAGCCTGCATCTTCCTCTATATGCTGCTCCCCCTGCTTGTGCTCTCTGTCAAATAAATAAATAAAATATTTATTTAAAAAAGAAAAAAAAAGCTGCTGAGAGAATATATCTTAAAAGTTAAAAAGAAGAAGAAGAAGAAGAAGAAGGAGAGGAGGAGGAGGAAGAAGAAGAAGAAGGAAGAAGAAAGAGAGACAGGACTGAAGTTGTGAAACAAAAGGGCTGGGGGCCACCCGGACTTTGGCGTGGGCGGTGCCCCACTACCTGCCTGGCACCCCGCCCTGACTCAGGCTCGACCTTCGGCCGGGGCTGCAGAGCCCCACCTGCAGCCCTGCCCCAGCCCAGGTACCGGGCCCAGGTCTGCCGTTGGGCCCAGGCGACACGAGTAGCTCCCCTCGCTCAGCCTCTGGTCAGCTGGCCTTGGGAGTCTTTTCTGAGCTCCTGCTTCGTTAGCAGCGGGGAGGTGTCCCCCTTATTCCTGTTACAGGCTCTGCCTGGTGTGCCAGTCCTAGCAACGGAGTTTGTCTCTTTCTTTCTTCCACATTTCGCCTGCAAGTTTCTCTAAAACTGGAATCCTGCCCTTTGTTTTCAGCCCTCCCAGTACTGGGGGGTCTCTTCCCAAGCCCTGCCCTTGG
The DNA here is from genome assembly GCA_002007465.1 of Ailurus styani. Classification (NCBI taxonomy): domain Eukaryota; kingdom Metazoa; phylum Chordata; class Mammalia; order Carnivora; family Ailuridae; genus Ailurus; species Ailurus styani. The sequence continues at coordinate 744,128 of LNAC01000144.1, read as the reverse complement.
CCGCGGGCCTCCCTCGGGCTGTTTGGTCCGTCGCTGGGCAGTCACCAGATTCCTTGTCTTCACTCTCCTTGGGGTGGCCTGGCAAAGGCCTCAAATGGCTGACCTCTTTCTGCCTAAACACAAACTGCCGTCTACGGCCTGTCCCACCTGCCTGGAGGAAGTCCCCTCGGAACCTTCCCACCCACAAAACTGGGCTGCCTCACCACTGAGTGAATGCCCAATTCCGCGACTCTCGCCAATGATGAGTGCATTACCTCGGTCTTCAAAGTGCCACCAAACATCGGCTTTTGGGGACACGGGTATGCCATACGCTTTTGTAAATCCCCATGAGAATTTGGATTTGCACAAGGCGACCAATAGAAACTATCAGAACATACGCCACCAGGGAGCCTTGGCTTTGGGGGCGCAGGCCTGTCTGTCCTGCTAAGCTCTTCATGGCGTGGACCACGTTCCTTGACATCCCTCAGGGGGTTAGGACACCAGTCATATGCTACCAGCCACAAGTTTTCAAAAAACAAACTTGGGAATAAAGTCACAGGAGGAAACGAGGACCATTTGGAAATTGGAGAACCCACATGGTCTCTGGGGGTTTTTATGTTTTGTTTGTATTTATTTATTTTTTATTTGTTTGTTTGTTTGTTTATTGTCAGGAAAGCTCGCAAAGTTTCAACCCGTTCTAATGCTAGCCCATCTCGCTGCTGTATTAGTGACAACAGCAGCATCTTCCAATGCTCTCGTCTGAGACAGTACTTTCCAAAAAAATTACAGAAAGAACTTGGGGATTTGATGTACCATATTTTGTCTTTTTTTTTTCCTTTGAAAAAAATAAATCCCAACTGGAGAGCATTTTAGAGAGATGCTCTAAATTTCTATGTGCATAGAAATATTCGGTGAGTCATGCCTAGTGTTGTAGGTCTATTCCGGTGCGTGGGGTTTCCAGAACAATTACATAAGTGTTAGCATAGCCAGGAACTTTTGACATTTGTGGCAGCTTAATGGAGTTCTTGTCATCATTGCAAATATCCTAATTGTTGTTTCCTTAAATTTAAAATGCATAAAACTGGTGAAGTGGCATAAATTGATTTTGAGGCGTTTCTCTCAAATGTGCTTTGTTGGCAAAGAGACCGAAGAAAATTTATTTGAAATGAAGTACAGGTGATCAAGCTGTAACAAATACAATAATCTAATCATCCAGCAGAAATTGCCTTAGGGCATAAACTGTGAGATGTTCTTTTCCTTCTCCCATCCTTCAAGTTTTCCTTTATAATCAGAGTGTCTGTGCCATATTGTTTACTTACACAGCATTAAATATGAGAGCTATTCAATAATATGGTTTTGAAAATGCTGGGCATCCAAAAGCTACTAGAACACACCAGTGCCTTGCTTTTATTTTTCAGAAGGTTGCCCAGGAAATAATGGGATATTTCAAGTACCACTAATAAGTTTGTGAAAATACTAGTTACCCTTTTTTGTCTGTTTGAAGATACTCAAGTTCCAAGGTATCTTTCAATAAGAGAAACTAGAGAAAGATCCAACTCGAGCTATTATCGATTTATCTTTTCCATCTCAAAAGTGAGCCTCCTGAAATCCAGGGCTTAGGGGCTTATAGGGAGAGGGAAGTCCTTGCTTCTTGTAGATGCTGTGTGTCTCACACAACTTCCCTACCAGCTTATTTTCCTGCAGATAAGAGGTTGTAGTTATCGGTGTCGCTATATTTATTGGTCCAAAAGACTGGTACAAAGGACAGATAGGCAGAGAGGGCATTGACTCACAAAGGTTGCCATCCACCTGTCCCTTTGGAAGGGACAGGACAGTCCATCGAGTCCAACTCTGCACACCTGAGTACTGTTGGATTCTTGTGTTGACCACAAGCACTTGAATACCCTTCCTCTGTAGCAAAGCCTGTAAGCGCGGAGCACTCTGGGAATCCCCATAGGTGAGGCTGTGTGAACTGCGTGGGCTGTGGTTGCAGAGATGAGAATGTAAATGGGATCACAGATGTAGCAGGTATGCTTGTGACATACAGCCATCATTAGAGTTTGCTTGTTGATGTTGGACTACTACATGCTGTCCAGGACTGTTTCTAAGAATCTACTGAACATGTATCTCCGGGGCTGAGGAGATAAGATGAAAAGAGGAATTTGGTGTCCTTGCCAAGATTTCTAGATAATGGGGAGGACTTTTTTTTTTTTAGGAGGAAATGATATTCATCCCAGGGCTGGGAGGGTGGAGTGGGAAGAAGACAGCCTTAGCGACTAAAAAAATGCTGCCAAAACCAAGGCTGACTCAGAATAAACCCTCTAGACCAACAGAAAAGAGGTGAGGGGAGCTGTCCTACTCAATTTCACTGAAAAACTCCTCATCCGACTCTTCATATTTCTGGCTTTCCATATCTGGTAGTCACCAAGTCCACCTCGCTCTGTCTCCTCTGAGTCTGGAATCCATCTTCCCCTTCTCCATTTCTCTATCCACTGAGTTCAATCTGTTACCATCTTTCACCTGAATTACTTCAGTAGTCTCCAAACTGGTCTTCCTGCTTTCCACCTTCCCCCAACAACCCATATCTCATCAAGAGGATATTTTATTGTTTAATAATGGGAATTTATTGGGAGTATTTCTATCAACCTTCAGGATAGACCAGAAGGCTCAGAAATTGACAGAAAGTGGTGGTGGGGGGGGATAGGATAAGTGTAGGAACTATTCAACAGTGTTATCAGTGCTCTGCCCCAAAATGAATGATCTTCCATCATTTCTGGGGAATTGTTTCCTAGCTTTCTACCCTCTTTTCAATATTTTGATTTTAAAGAGTGAACATTTGTTCCAAGTTGGTCAGGTGTCTGTGGGTGAGTAGAGGGCTCAGGGCACCTAGATTTAACAGTCTCAACACACTTTCCAGTGGGGGAGATGTAATCCTTCAAAAGGAAATCAAAATGGAGTAGATGGGTGGCTCAGTCGGTTTAAGTGTCTACCTTTGGCTCAGGTCATGATCCCAGGGTCCTGAGATGGAGTCCCACGTTGGGCTCCCTGCTCAGCCTTCTCCTTCTCCCCTTGTTCACACACACACACACACACTCTCTCTCTCTCAAATAAATAAATAAAAATCTTTAAAAAAAATTTTTTTTAAATGGAGTAGATAGTGAATGTTCAAAAATCATCACGGGTCTATTACATGTTGATTATAGAAGGGGCACCCAAGGGCACTGGAAATATATCTATTATCCCTTTGTTAACTTACAAACTAACAAGATATAAGCTTGTTAACTTATATCTCTTCCCCAGTAGACGCTGAAGTCATTGAAGGAAGAACCATACAAAGAACTCATCTTTGTATGCCTGGCCTCTCACAGATACACACAGTAAATATTCATTGTACATTGTACGAAAGAATGAATCAATGTCTGTTTAAATGAAAGCTTTGTTTTGTCTAGTCTATAAGCTTCTGGAATTACTTTATGGTCCCCCAGCCTTCAGTGATCCTTCTTTCTGACCTAACCTGCTCAACACTGAACTCAGTCCGCTCACCCCCTCGGTGCTCCCAAAGGGAGAGAGGGAGAACCAAGAGACAATATGTCAAATACAAGATTCCTTTTGCTCCCATTCGGCCATCTTTTCTGTCACCATTCAATCTTCAGGAACTCCTAACATGCATTTGTTCCTGGGATGCTTAGTAATTCTTGATAAGCTGATATCTCGCTATCTTACTTGACATAATACAGTGAATGGAAAGAATGTGTTTTGAAATCAAACAGATGTAGGCTCCAATATGAAGCTCCCAATTACTATCTCTGTGACCCTGAATACTTTTTTTTAACTACTCTGGACCTTGGGTTGCACATATGTTCACTGAAGATACTACAAGGGTAAATGAAATAATATAGGCAAAAACACTTGTCAAAATGCTTGTCATGTGACAGGTGTTCAGTGAACATCAGCTCCATTCTGCTTTGGTGGCTTATAGGGACAGGCACGAGATAAATCTGCAGTGCTAGAGTAGGTAATTTGAACTGAAAGGACAAAGAGAGAAAAGCAGAATGAACATAATGATTTGCTCTAACATAAATCAAACTCAATTATTAACTTTTCATACCTCCTCAGGTCAACACAGTTCAAGCGTCGGACTCTTGGTTTTGGCTCAGGTCACGATCTCATGGGTCGTGGGATCGAGCCCCGCGCTGGGCTCTGCACTCGGCATGGAGTCTGCTTCAGAGTCTCTCTACCTCACCCTCCCATCCTCTCTCTCAAATAAATCAATAAAATCTTTTAAAAAAATTTTAAGTGGGTTTAAGGGAGAAACAAGCCCATATACATTTCTAAAGCAACAGAATCCGATAGTCCCCAGACTAGAACCCGCATAGGCATAAAGAGATCTACGGAAAGAGATTTCTTCTCTAGTATATGGCATTGTTTTGTTCCACTCCAGGATGCACTGGGATGAAGTCCTGAGTGTATTTTCAGTTGCTAGCTACTACCAGCAGAGAGGTCACTCATAGGGAAACCCCAAGACAGAAGAGATCTAGGATTGGAGAGTCAGCCAGCTTTCAAATGAGGACATTGCCTGGGGGGGGGGGGGGGGGGGGGGGNTTTTTCCTCTTCTCTGGAATGCTCATTTTTTTGGTTTTTCTCTCATCAATAAAAGAATATGTTAAATTAGGTACAGTATAATTAATTATGTAATATAAGAAAAATTATAGTGAGGTCAGTTCTAGAAAAAGGAATTACAGAAACATTGACTATGACTGTATTTTTGTTTTGTCTTTTCATTTAAGAAATCACAAAAAACTCAAGGTACTGCAGTAGAAAGGTAATTTGAGTTTCTCTCAAATTAAATAATAATAATAATAATTTTAAAAACTGTGTTGACCTGAGGAGATATGAAATCAACTCAATAGCTCAAAAGGAGGGCATGATCCCCACTTCTGTCTCCAATATCACTCCTCTTGCCCACTTTTCTTGTTCTCCCCAGTTCCAAGCTGCTCACACGTGGCAGATTGTTCCTGGGGAGGAGCGTATGCTCTCCTGGTGTGGGAAGGCCGAGTGTGCTGATTCATGGTTTGGAGGAGAGAGAAGGTATAAGGCAGAGCTGGAAGACAGTGAGCTAAAAATAGTATGAGCCCCCTCCACACCTCTCCCTGCAGAACTACACCCCTTCTTCCCCTGCCAAAGGGGAGCCACGGTGCCACAGTAGCCTAAGGAGAGAGAGGCTTGATTTTTCTTCAAAAAACAACTCTTCCCTGATAGGAGAAACGCCTATCAATCATGCTGCCTCCCCTTAACCCGGCCAAGGGGAGGATGCATACGTGATTGAAAGTAGGTCTATCAGATGCTCTTGACCTGGAATTCTGATGTCAAGAGAAGTGACGCAAAACTTCAGAATGGGGGCACCTGGGTGGCTCAGTTGGTTAAGCGACTGCCTTCAGCTCAGGTCATGATCCCAGGGTCCTGGGATCAAGTCCCACATTGGGCTCTCCCTGCTCTCTGGGGATGCTGCTTCTCCCTCACCCTCTACCGCTGCTCCTGCTTGTGCACTCTCTGTCAAATAAATAAATAAAATATTAAACAAACAAACAAACTCAGAATGGTCCCAGATCATTTACTCTGGTAGCAACGGCCAAGAAAATCCGCATTATTCCTAACACTGTCATTCCTAGAGCTTCTCTTAAACTTTCATGAAACAGACCCCCAGCTTCTCCTGTTCTGTGAGCTACTCTGTATCTTTCTAATAAATTCATTTGTTTATTGAAGATATCCAAACTTACCTTCTGTTATTTCCATCACAGAATTCGGACTAAAATAGCTTCTCAAACACTACAGGCTCCAACATGCAATGCCAAAGGTCAAAATTTGGGAGATAGAAGGAGTCACTTGGGGTCAAACATTTACTAAGGCACCAAGTTCAATTTTTCTCAAGCCACTCAAATCCCATATGTTGGCTTTATGACAATCCTCACAAGCCTGGGAAGGCAAAAGAGCCCCATTTTCCCAGGATTAATCTGGTTGAAATCACCAGATTCTCTACTTCTGCCAATGTAATTCCAATAAGCCCCACGGATTCTAGCAAAAGGTCAGCGATGCTGGTCTAGGTGGGTAAGTCTAAATCAGTCTTGTAAGAGGCAGAGCCAAAGTCGCATGGTGATTATATAACAGATTATGATGGGAAAGCAGCCACTGCAGTTAGGTCAATAGGCATTTAAAAAATCACTGCGTGGGAACCTTTTCAAACCACAACCCTCCATTAGGAGCCTCCATTTCCCAGAAGATCCTCATTCCTTCATTTAGGCAGCAATTTCAGTCATCTGGAACCACTGTTTCTGCATGACAGCGACTGGAAAAGAGACCGTGTTTTACTTTCCTATAAGCAACATCTCCTGGCAATGGCATTTTGCATCCCTAAGATGTCACATGCTTTTGGAGTTATTTTCAGTTTTGGTTTGCGAAGTATCCTAAATTAGCAATGACCAGCCTTCGCACGGAGTTGAGGGAGGGAGGGAGGGGGAAGGCGCACACGGGAGAGGAGGCTCCCGGAATATTTACCAGAGCCCGCCCTCCTCAACTGGTTGAAATTTCTTCTTTTTAAAATTTCTTTATTTTCGCTGCAGGTGCCACTCCAGCGTCCAGCGTCTCTGTGTATTCTTTCAGTCAGCATCTGTTGAGTACTTATTAAGTGCCAAGCACTGCCATCTGTACCAGGTGGTGGTAAACGAGGCAGGCAAGGGGCTTACCCCTGGGGAGCTTCGAATCCGATGGAGGGACATGGGAACAAACACAATTTCCGGCCCGCTTGGTGCCCGGGGCAGCCCCTGAGTCTAATCGGCGGGTTAAGGGGAGTCTGACATCCTGACTTTTCAGGTAGAAATGGTTGTTTGTGTGAAGGAGCAATTAGGACAAGCACTTCAGGCCAGAAAAGATCAACCCAGGAAGCTGTTGACTGCAGGTAAGTTCGAAGAAAGAAAATCTTTCAGGGAAGGTCTTACTTCTACTGACATATTTCAGTATTTCTTTGTTTCGCCTGTTTGGAATCTAGCAAGTCCCTTGCCTTTGTAGAACGCTCTGTGATTTGGGCAGAGCCCCTCCATTTGGTCCTGAGAGGAGGGTGGCGCCATATAACCTTGATTTCATAGCTAAGACCCGAGGCTCGCGTGGCTTTCCCAGCGTTCCCGGCTAGCTTCAGGGTGCCTGCAGCCGGGCTGCCCCCCTTCCTGGCCCGTGCCCCTGTCCTCACTTCTCTTCCTCCTGTCTCGTCGCCATCTCTCTCATCTGGCAAAGTCCTGTGCTACTGTGGGTTTGATCGGGACCGGCCCCGGTATTTTGATTTGGGACACAGAACATGTCCCCTGACGTGCACACACCCCTAGAAAGCACACACCCCTGTAATCTGCTCCCATGGTTGGTCAAAAATTATTACTTTTAAACCTTTCCCTGCCTGGCTTAGAGACAACTGAGGAAAAGAACCACATTGCCAGTGGGGCACTGGCCTTCCCAGCAAGGATGGTCCTACAGAGCAATCCAGACAGGACACCACAAGCTTCACTACTGTTCTGCATCGAACACCAGGGGCTGTCGTATTAACCCTATAGCAACCTTCCCTCTGAACTGATAACAGTGAGAGTCTTGGCCTTCCATGACCCATTGGCCTGAGTCATCCATCCCCATAAAAATGGATTAATTTAATGAGAGTAGGATAGAAAACACGCACACAGATACACCTTTGTTGTGATGATATGGCCTCTACCGTGCTCGCTTTGGCAGCACACACAAGAATAATATGGCCTCTGCTAATGAAAATTGACGTTTATCTAACACCTATTGTAAGCCTGGGCCTATGCTGAGTGTTTTATGTAATTCTCTCATTTAATCTTTATCCCAACCTGATCGAGTAGGAACTGTTTTTACAACAGTTTTACAGAGGAGGAAATTGGGGCTCCAAAGGTATGCTCACCCATACAAATCTACGGGGCATGAAGCCAGTGTTTGACCTCAGGGCTATCTGACTGCAGGACCCTCTTTCCTGATCACCGTTCTAATTATGGGCACAGACTATTCGAGTCAGACCTTCATCCAACACTCTATTTCAGGCACAAGGCAACAGAGGTCCTGGTGGAAGAAGGGTCTGCTTCAAGGCACACAATAGGTCTTCACCAGCCAAGTGAGACTTTGCTTCCATTTGACCTGTCCCAACAAAGGAAAAGCTAGAATGAGTCTTCAGTGTTTGCCTCCAACTTTACAGAGGAATATCTCCAGAGAGTGTGAGTTGAGTCCATGCCATCCACTCAAGAATCCAATGATGAGGGCATTTATTCAATTATAAGAAACACTTCTAAACAATCATAAAGGAGCCATTTTACAGCAGGAGCCCGCATCCCACTTGGATGCGTTCTGAGAAGACCAAGCCTAGAGAGGGATTATCTGTTTCATAAGAGTGTATTTTTTTCTCAAGCTGTCAGGGGAGTCATCTTTGAAGAACTGGTAAGAAGAAAGTTAACTTGTAATAAGCTGATGGTGAAAATGCAGATTTTATTAATTCGTTGTTTGGGCTGTCTTCCTTTTCTTCCTTTTCTTTTTAAAAAGAGCTCAATAACCACACTGGATGTTAACAATCCATTAACTCTAAAAGGAACACTTTTAGTTCCCAGAAAACTCATTTTACCTCCCAAATCTGAACCTGTAAACACAAAAGCTCTTTGTCTTATAAAAAGGCTTAGTATTAGTTGTATCCACAAGATTAGCTCACTGATCTGAAACAATTGCGCTTCTAAAAAAATGTAGGACGTTATCAATTGTAACCATTTGTCCAGGAAGTTACGCTTAGACTAATGTTATTTATCCAGCTGGGTATTCCAATGAGGAGGGAGATCAAAGCAGTCGGCGATCGTGTAACATCTGAGATCTGTCCCGATCATCAGTCAAGCCTGGAGTCCACGGGCCTGATGACAAACGCCTTCTTACACATCCTCTTAGGATGCTGATAAGTGGACGGCAGGGCTATCTGTAATGGCTACAGTCCCCTCCAAGGATTCCTAGGATCTCTTTTCAGGTCATTCTATAGTTCTGCTTAGTTTTCCACATGGTGAGCACAGAGAAAGCACGAGATGCAAACACTGGCATGCAATTTGTAGCAATGGGCACCTTGCAAGTATTTAAAAATACACACACATGGGGCTCGTGGGTAGCTCAGTGGGTTAAAGCCTCTGCCTTCAGCTCAGGTCATGATCTCCGGGTCCTGGGATTGAGCCCCCATCGGGCTCCTTGCTCAGCAGGGAGCCTGCTTCCCCCTCTCTCTGCCTGCCTCTCGGCCTACTTGTGATCTCTCTCTCTCTCTCTCTCTCTGTCAAACAAATAAATAAAATCTTTAAAAAAATTTTTTTAATTAAAAAAATAAACACACACACACACACACACACACACACACACAGAAAGGGGGGTTGTAGAAGGAAGCCTGTGGCACTGTGTGTATCACCCCTAGATCGGCCTGCCTGGCCCTCTCCCGGGAAGAAGGCTGAGCTATTGCATCCCCACTCCTGTCCTGCTTCCTCACTCCCCACTCTCCCTAACCGCAGATGGCAGTGGAGACACTGGAAAGGCACTGGGGGAGGGTGGGGTGGAGAAGAGTCCTTGTGCTTTCAGTGAAAGCATGAGGTTGGAGATGGGGGGACACACAGAAGGAGGAAAAACACAAAGTGGTTTGGCCCAGAAAGGAAAAACGGAAAGAGCAGAAAAATAAATCAATGAACACACACATCACATCAATACAAAAACCACAGGAGGCATTTACCTGAGAAGAAAGCAAGCAAAGGAGGCAATGTATGGGGCACCTGGGTGGCTCAGTCTGTTAAGCGATCCCGGGGTCCCGGGATGGAGCCCCACGTCAGGTTCCCTGCTCAGCAGAGAGCCTGCTTCTCCCTCTCCCTCTGCAGCTCCCCCTGCTTGTACTCTCTCTCTCTCTCTCTGTCAAATAAATAAATAAAATCTTAAAAAGAAAAATGTAGAACAATGCAAAAGTGACAAGCAGTGTGGGGCCCCCCTCTCCTGTAGGGCTGCTGGGTGGAAGAATCCATTCCCTCCAGGCACCGGATTGCTTTCTGAAGGACGCCAGCCTCTCCCAGATGCTTGGGAAAGAGTTTGCAGGAAGGTAAGAGGGAAGTGATTGTAGAGAACCTGCCGGCTTGTCCCTTCCCTTCCCCAGTCTGAAAGCTTCTCAGAGAACTTTAAAGGCTGACAGCTAAATTTAATCAGGGTTAAGTCATTGAAATGATGCTCATGTCCTTATGCAACACAAATGAAAAGTGAATCTGCCAGCACCTTCCCTACACGGTAATGGCACAGGCTCCTGGGAGCAGCCCCGCTGCTTGGAAAAGTTTCCAAGTAAGGGGAAGCAGGCAGTGTGGAAGTCTGGTTCACTGCTAATGTCTTCTAGGGACTGGAGTCCGGGAGGCTAGACAGCGGGGTCCACAGCAGGTGTTCTGTACCGACAGTGTTCACTCAGCCCTCAGTTCAGCAAAATTCTTCCTACGTGGCATCCTAGCTACATTCGATATTTAAGACAGCCGTTTTTACTTAGGCACTCCAAGTGTTGTCTGCAAAAGGAGCTTGTATAAACCGTGCCACCAGGGGCTTGGACTCAATGAAACGTCGGTTCGTTTCGATTTTGCACCAGTTGGGTCTTTTTTTTTTTACTTATTTGACAGAGGGAGAGAGATCACAGGGGGCAGAGAGGCAGGCAGAGAGAGGGGGGGGAGCAGGCTTCCCGCTGAGCAGGGAGACCAATGTGGGCCTCGATCCCAGGATCCTGAGATCATGACCTGAGCCGAAAGCAGAGGCTTTAACTCACTGAGCCACCCAGGCGCCCCAGTTGGGTCATTTTAAGAAAAGGTACAGGTCCAGCTCTGGTTCAGACTGGGTGAACGCGTGATTCATTTTCTTTAGACATCAACGTTAAGTCAACAGCACTATGTCATGGACCCCCGAGATGATGAGATGGTGGCTTTACCATCCTCCCCCAAACCCATAACCCTTGTCAAATCCTGAGGAAGATAGCAGATAAACCCAATGAAAAGCATCCTGTAAATTACCTAACCAGTAATCCTCAAACTGTCAAGGTCATCAGAAACAGAGTCTGAGAGACCACTACAGGTCTAGGGAAGCCGAAAGATGAGTGTGACAACTGACGTAATGTGGTGTCCTGGATGGGATCCCAGAACAGAAAAAGACATCAGGTAAAAACTAAGGACATCTGAATCAAGTATGGGTTTTAGTAAATAATGGTGTATTATTTTTTATTCCACAGCTGTGACCAGTGTGCCATACTTAATGAACGATGTTAACAGTAGGGGAAACCAGGTAGGGGCGATATGGGAAATCACTGTACTATGTTCACAATTTTTCTATAATTCCAAAATTATTCCAAAATTAAATGTTTATTAAAAAATAAAGGTTAAAAGTTAGTTTGGATCACAGTTCTGCAAAACCAACCATTTGAGTCCATTTCAGGTTTTCACTTATGGTTGGCTTCAACTCCTATTCCCAGTCTCCTGTTACTACCGATATTTAACCAAGAAAAAAATTGACACGCAAAGATAGGACTGAACACAAGCTGAGGGTTCACGTGGTAAAGGAGAAATTTCTCTTCTAGAACTCCTTGCTTTGCTTCTCCACTCAAGCACCTGGCATTATGGGCCTCATCCAATGATTTTATGATGGTAGAATTCCCAAAACAAGAAGCATTTGGTGAAGGATAAAGAATGACTCCATTGGCCCTCTACTGATTGGGCCAGCCACTACTCAAATGACACAAGGTCGCAATTAGGGCAGCGGCCATAAATCCTGATTCCTAAGGTCATGAATTCCTGGAGTCTATCAGGGATAACATGACTTCTCATCTTTCTACGTGCCATCCAGTCAGTGTGAGAGTGAGTCCTGGAATCTGTGACATCATGGGACTGGGGTCAGTCTCGCAGAATCAACCCGTACCTTGCTTTTTGGTCTTTAATAGCCTGAGATGTTGCCGCCAGTTATCTAACCAACTTCTGCAACTGCTACCACGAGGATATGACAGACTTTGGACTCATAAAATCCTGAGTTCAAGTCCGCATATCCACGTTTGCCATTTCCTGGCTGTGTGGCCCAGGTCAGGTTACTTAATCTCACTGATCTTCAGGTTTTTCATCAGGAACAAGACTGGTCATTATCCTGCTTTGAATGATTGCTGTGAAGATTAATCACATGGAGTGTGCGAGAGCCTGTTGCCCGAGTTTGGGATACAGTAGGTGCTGAACAAATATTGTTTTCCCTCCCTTTTCCCTTCCTTTCTCACACAGCCAGGACAATGGGGACGGGCACGGTCTGGACAGCTCAGCCCCTTCCACAAATGGCACTCTCTGTTCTCACAAGATTAGCATTTCTAATAGGATCAGGAATTCTGCTAATTCATTGATCATTAATCCTGAGGTGTGCAAATAATCTCTTCTGATTTGTGCAGCACCAAGCAAATGCTTCCTTAGCGTGTGCATTTATTTATTATTATTTTGTTGTTACTCAGTAGGAAGGTCCAGTTTTATCCCACCAAAAATTGGGCAGCTCTCTTGTTGGACAATGAAGGTCAACTGAATTCAGGAGCTACACAAATTACACACAAGAAAGGGCTGTTCAAACCAAGACAGGGACTGTCTGCTAACAGGACACCTTGCTGCGAACCATGTCACTGTATTCTGTAGAACTGTGGGAACAGATAAGCAGGGAGCATGGTGCCTAGGAAGCCTAAGAGTGGTGGGGAGAAAGAAGCAAAGCAATATATGTTTAAAATAAATTAATACAATACAATATAATGACGTAAAATAAAATAAAATGCAAGTGGCCAGGTGGGGTGAATGAGAAAAGAGCCCTCAATGCAGAGATCATTTGAAGGCCCAGACAAAGGCTGGAGAAATTCTGTCCTGAAACCCTGAAAGGAGCTTAGAAAGGGAAGCTCTGCCAACACACAGGACATTTATATTTCTGAATAGTGGCCACCTTCTCGGTAAATGTGTTTCTGTTACACGAGTGTCTCAGGGTGTTGTTCCTCTGGGACCTTCTCTTCTCTGCAGCCTGGCCGACTGCTCCCCACAGTTTGCATCCAGCTGACAGAAGAAAGCTCCTATGTCCCTGTAAACCCGACTGGATTTCAAATGAAACAACCAGACCCTCGGTATTGTTATTTTCCACTGTCTGCATTGTAACGTGACCATGACAGCTGTTATGTAAGCCGTCATTTAGACCGAACTTGATCTTGAGGGATTCTACAGAGATGTTGAGACATGGATTTTAATGATTTTACTGCCACGTGTCCCTGCTGTATTATTTCAGAAAGCTTTTTTTTTTTTTTAAGATTTTATTTATTTATTTGATTATTTGACAGAGAGAGAGACCACAAGTAGGCAGAGAGGCAGGTAGAGAGAGAGGGGGAAGCAGGCTCCCTGCTGAGCAGAGAGCCGGATACAGGGCTCCATCCCAGGACCCTGAGATCATGACCTGGGCAGAAGGCAAACGCTTAACCCACTGAGCCACCCAGGCGCCCCTCGGAAAACTCTTTAATCAAACAGGTATTCATGTCTGTGGTGAAAGAATTTGGCAGTGAGGGGCAGCTAAATAAATAGTATCACCTGTTACCTCATTAACCCAGATAATGTTGCTGTTCTCTTTTCTTTTAAAACTGTGTTTACAAAAAAAAAAATGAAAGACTATGTTTACATTTTAATATAAAATTTTAACTAAAAACTGTGAAAAATAAGAAAAAAGCATCCATAATTATTCAACCTTGACTACTAACAGAATTCTGGTATTTTTTTTTAGGTAATTTTTCCATCTCTACGAATAATATTTCTTCTTTCACAGGGTTACTTACATACCACCTGTATATAAGCTATATGTACAGTTGAGTACATTTTACCTGAGGTTTCCACAAGTGTTTCAGGGGTACAGGGTTTCTTTCTAGAAATTTTTATTTCTAAAGTCACCCCAGTATCACAGACTAGTTGCACTGTTGCTTGTATTTAAATATTCCCTATAGCCTGAAGATAGTTCGTTTCCAGGTTTTGTTGTTAAAAATACCATTGTATCAAAGTAGTGCAACCTTTCATAAAAAAATTTTTTTTCAGAGCCTGGAAACATGATTTTGTTACCTCGGTTGTTTCTCTTTATGTAACAGACATTTACTGAGTGACCCGAATGTGCACGATGCTGGGATACTGGAATGAGGAAGATACAGGCTCTGTATTCAAGAGACTGTTAGTGGAGGCAGGATGGAGTGGGGACAGGCGCTTATGTGACATATTTTAGTTCACCTTGAGAAGTACAATAACAGAAGTAAGCCCCAAGGTCTATGAACCAATGCATCAAAATCACGTGCATGGTACCCAGCACAGAGCACACAACAATGATGACGATTGCAGCCATCCCATGGCTGACAGAATCATTTAAATACTGGTTTCCGTGATGCACATTTATAGAAAAAATAAATAAAATCAAGACAGCACCAAAAAGTGCTCCTTGAATTATAAAAGTCAGTGGTGACCCACATATGCCCAGGCTATGCCAGCAAATAGCGAAGATTATCAAATTCCTTCTAATTCCTAAAACAAAGTTCCTCGTGGAACAAAAGCTCTTTCCATAGTAATGTTCTAGTGCCATGATATCATCCAAGCTTGAATGCTGTCACACAGAATGACTTTGCTCCTCTGAACATGACATGGGTCAGACAGCAATTTTCAGAGAAGAGGTCAATTTAGTTATACTTTTATTTCTTCAATATATAAATATATATATGTTATATATCACAGATAACATATATGGTATATATATGGTGTATATATATATATATATATATATATATATATTACACATAATATATATAAAATAAAACTTTGGCGAATCAAGGCAGATCCGAGAACTCTAAAATTTTCCACAGGCAGGATCTTATTTTGCATTTAATTCCCGATTCCCATCACTTCCCTTAGCAGCCAGGTCTGCAGACCTGAACAATGGTTAATGTTTAAAAAGGTACAGCCTGTTCTGGTTCACAACCCTGCTCATTTCCTCTTCCTGCCCGTGCCCTTGTGATTGCAGGACTCAAGTAAGGCTTTCCTGACATGAGAATACGTGAGAAATGATGCTTGAGTCACACTAAATGTGAGATTCAGTTTGCTTGCGGATACAGAACGAGTAGCCTTAAGGAAAAACTTGAATCGGCTTGGACGTCTATGGGGGTAGGTTTACTGTAGGGCAGGGAAGCCGGCGGCAGCCACCGCTGAAATATGCATAAGGATTTCTGGCAGGAAACGAAGGAAATGCTGCATTAAATTGAAAGCACAGAGGGATTTAAGTAAGCCGAATACAGACTCTGGTGAGAATCTGATGGGGTCATGCTGGCAGGGGCTCCCCATCTCCTCCGCAGTAGCAGAAAGAGCTCCCCGGTCTGCCCGTCAAATGCAGAGTACAAAGCACTTTCAAGTCCTCCCAATACCCTCCTCTTTCGTGGACTGACCCTCTTCTCTTGAACGCCCTGGACGGTGTGCCCTGTGAGCGACACGATGCAGCTCCTGGCATTTCCCACAATTGCTCGGCTCTGGCTTCCTCCGACCAATCCCATTAGTTCCACACCCTCACAATTTTCCCCAACATTCAGCTCCTCTGAGAAGCGGCCCCTGATGACCCTGTCGTTCTTCCTTGTCGTTGCCAACGCTTAGCAGGTGTTTGTCGACTGATTTGCGCTCTGATTACTGCTGGGTGTTTCCCCGGCACCCGGCTCGGTCCCAGGCTCTGCCCCCAGGGAGGTCACAGTCCACACACAGGAAGGCCTGAGGAACGGCGCTAAGGGCAAGGATGGAGACAGGCGGGCGGAAGCCCGAAGCCCGTCATCTCCCGGGGTGTCAGAAGGCATCTTCCGGGGTGTCAGACGGTGTCCTGGAAGAGCTGGCGTACGTGGACGTTCCGCCGCTGAAGGGACGTGGGGAGAGGCCCGCCAGTTTCTCGGAGAGGCGGTGAGCTCAGCGGCAGAGAAGACGCGGCCCCCGGGGCCCCTGCGCTGGAGCGTTTTAGAAATCTCCTGCTTACTGCTTATGAGAAGGTCTCTGAGTGTGGTTCCTTCCTTCCTTCCTTCCCTCCTTCCTTCCTTCCTTCCCTCCTTCCTTCCTTCGTTCCTTCCCTCCTTCCTTCCCTCCCTCCTTCCTTCCCTCCTTCCTCCCTTCCTTCCCTCCTTCCTTCCCTCCCTCCTTCCCTCCTTCCT
>LNAC01000144.1:525062-726817 GCA_002007465.1 Ailurus styani | reverse complement strand
TCCTTCCCTCCCTCCTTCCTTCCCTCCCTCCTTCCCTCCCTCCTTCCTTCCCTCCCTCCTTCCCTCCCTCCCTCCTTCCTTCCTTCCTTTTTAAGATTTTGTTTATTTATTTATTTGTTTGTTTATGTATTTATTTGACAGACAGAGACAGTGAGAGAGGGAACACAAGCAGGGGGAGTGGGAGAGGGAGAAGCAGGCTTCCCGCCCAGCAGGGAGCCAGATGCGGGGCTCGACCCCAGGCCCCGGGGGTCATGACCTAACACGAAGGCAGATGCTTAAGGACTGAGCCACCCAGGTGCCCCTGAATGTGGGTTCTTTTTGTGCAAACGAATTACAAGTCCCTTCTAGGGACTACAGTTTTGCCTTCTTCGCCATGGGCCTGCTGTTGCCCCTGTTGTCTGCTAAAACACTAGAGAATGTTTCTAAGGAACGTGTTCCACCATGCGGGCGACGCTGATGGCTCACGGTCAGCTCCTTCGCGCTCTGTCCACCGGCACNTGACCGAAAGAAGTTCCACGGTCCTCATTAAATACCGTCTTTCTGCTATTTCATATTCTTAACCTTTGCGATGATAATTTGCATTCTATATTCAAAATCTCTGCCCCAATAATTCCATCACGATTTCATTGGATAATAATAAAAAATCCATTGAACAGTTATGGAATAGTTTTCATCATCATCCTACAGAAACAAAGTCATCATTTTGTCAAAGTAGGATCTTAAAAGCCCCCTTTTTATTGATGGGATTGCTGGCTACCGCAAACACTGCAAATGTTGGGTGGTCAGTGTTGCCTCTTGATCCGTGTAATTTTATTAAAAGTTATAAATACTTCGTGGGCACACAGGACAATGTCTTACAGACCCTTGAGAGCTTTGTGGAGCCCCCCTGCTTCCCAGCCAGCAGGAAGGCTCAGAGGGAGGGCGAGGCGCCCGCTGTGGGTATATTGCTTCTGTCCTCCCATTTGACCTCCACATTCCAAGACTGCAAAATTGCCATTGTTCATGGATGGTTAAATCCTAACCCCTTTTCCCACTGCCTGGGGTCAAGGGTGGAGGGAAGAGAGGTAAAATAACAACAAGAGGGCAAACTCATTTAAAAAAAAAAAAAGAAAGAAAGAAATGGAGAGAGATGGGGAAGAGAGAAAAGACCAAACAAGTTTTACAGGCTTTGCTGCTTCAAAGCTGTCATTTCAAGGTTATGGCTTTGGAATGACAGAGGAGGCAGCTTTCCACCTGAGCACTCCAGTGGAAGCAGCCAGGAACAAGTCAGCCTCTAGAAAGAAGAAAGAAAAATCCCGGAGCTTGGAGCCAGGTGGGGAATTTTGGCCGTGAAAGCAGAGCTTTCGGAATGACCACATAATACTTGGAAACCTTTGTTCCTGATGGCTCGCTAGCAAGGCCCAAGTCATATTTAGTGTGAAAATTAAACTGATGGCCTGTTTTAAGTTCCCCAACTGGACTTTTCAAACCCAGGTGATCTTCTAACAGCCACTTCCTGAAGGAGACTGTGAAATAAAGCCAGGTGCCCACCCAAGGCTTGCATCGTGACGGGGAGAAAGGCAGAGAAAGGTATTTCCCGGGCGCCTGGGTGGCTCAGTGGGTTAAGCCTCTGCCTTCGGCTCAGGTCATGATCTCAGGGTCCTGGGATCGAGGCCCGCATCAGGATCCCCGCTCAACGGGAAGCCTGTTTCCTCCTCTCTCTCTGTCTGCCTCTCTGCCTGCTNCGCTCAACCGGAAGCCTGTTTCCTCCTCTCTCTCTGTCTGCCTCTCTGCCTGCTTGTAATGTCTCACTCTGCCAAATAAATAAATAAAATTTTTTAAAAAAGTATTTCCTTTAAACTTCACTCTTCCCAGGTCAAGTAGTTCCTTTCGAACACATTGGAACTTGGATGTGAACACTCTGGGAAAGCCCATGATGCTTTCTGATTGGCTTCGGCTCTCAGCCTGAGTACTTTAGAGATGTGAACACCTAACTCAGCAAGATAGTTATAAAGACTACACGAGGTAAGATTTTCAAAGTCTACTTTCTGACTCCCCCCATTCTTACTGACTTGGCAGTTGATTATGTAACAAACCCAGGGCACTTGCTCACGTTCTCTCTCCTGGAAGGGTCTGAAAACTCACTGAGGACAGGAACCGCATGGGAGGCGCTCCCCCCTGAGGTGATCTCTGAAAGAGTAGAGAAATGTAGGTGCTGGCGGCCAGAAGTTTCCATACCTACGATGAACTGCTTCACTCTTGTGTGATTTTTCCTCCCCCTCGATACCATAGCAAGGGTGGTGGTGATGAGGAGAACCAGGGCAAGAGAAATGCAGATAAAATTAAATTTCCTCACAACTGGCAGGCTGTTGGGCTGGCAGGAGATGGAAGCTATACAAAATGAAAGTCTGTCCAAGATGGCGGACCTTCCCGCCAAAGCCCGTCCAAGATGGCGGACCTTCCCGCCAAAACTCATCAAGATGGCTGATGCCTAGCCCCTCCCTTGCTTTACCCAATAAAAGCCCCCGTCACTCTGCCTTGCGCGCGACTTCCCCGACTCCCTTCTCTCAGAGTCGCAGAACCTCGCCTGAGGGTGCTTGCAATAAAGCTCTGTCTTTGGACTATAATTTGCCTTAGCGGTCTTTATTCCTGTGCGCGACCAGAAAAACCTTACACAGGCCATTAGTGAATACCCGAGACGTGCCAAGTGGGACATTTCTCAAGGGACTCACAACTGCCTTAATGTTAATGCTTTGCTAGAGACTAAAAGCCACCTTAGTACCACAAGAGCCAGGCCACCAGGACCCTGTAAGTCTTCTTGAACGTAGAGGAATTCCTTTAGAGACTTCCCCAAAATATACAGTCACCCCTCACAATCACAGCCCAGCTCTTTCCGTCCATGGGTCCTGTCCCCGTGCTTTAATAAAAGCACCATTTTTCAAGAATTCTTTCTTGATCATTGCGCTCAATGACCCCACGTCAGTAGGAAGGCAAAAAGTACTTTTCTATACTTCTACGACCTTTCCCCGCATTTGAAGGCAGCAGGCCAACAGGAAAGCAACCAGAAGGAGAAAAGCATTTCTTACCATATGTTGATTTATTCATAGGACAATGCCTATGTTTCTCAGCCAGGACAGCTTTACCAGAGAAATTAGCCTCTAAATGGCCCTTTAGGTTCAGTCCCAGCAAAATGCAAGCTCAGAGCCATCACCTGGCCAAAAGGGCATCTTACAGATAGCTGCACAGTTTTGCCCTCGAATCTTTTGCAAAAGACCAGCACCCTTGCAGCTGCCGTGTTGACACTGACAAGCACCAGGCAGGGATTGACTGTCTGGGGAGACCCGGGGTTCTACAGACAGATGAATCCCAGAGACAGGTACGGAAGGACATTCGAGAGTGTCACGTCTTTCATTTCACAGGTGAGTAAGCTGAAGCCAGAGACGTTATGTTTTGCCCAAGATTATAGGCTCATTGGAGGTTGAGCCAGATTAAAACAAAAACAAAAACTAAAACAAACAAACAAAAAAACATGGCTAGTAGTTTCCAGCTCGATCATTTTATTCAAAAAAGGTTGATTAAATGTCTACCATGTGCTTAATATGTTGGGGATACAGCCGAGCATGACACGATCTTTCTCCTGAGGGAGCATAGAGTCTCAGGGGGATGAGGAACAAGAGAAACAGCCAGGTTTGCAACACTGGAGTCACGGATGTAAAGGGTTCTGAGAGAGCCAGGTGAGGAGAGTGAGGCGGCTCAAAATTAAAGGGACGCCGAAATGTCAGTAAACCAAAATAAGGTCTATTTTCACGCTTAAGATGGTATCGTTATGACTAACTTCTCCCTTTGGTTCAGACTCTGGTATGGCTCAGCAGGGCACTCTTGCTGCTCCTATCTTTATTTAACATGTTAATATTTTGTTCACTGAATTTTCTGGATTCACTTTGGTTGCTTAAAGCATTACACTAAAATATTCTTTATGCTGGGGCACTTGGGTGGCTCAGTCGGTTATGCGGCTGCCTTCGGCTTGGGTCATGGTCCCAGGGTCCTGGGATCGAGTCCCGCATCAGGCTCCTTGCTCAGCGGGGAGCCTGCTTCTCCCTCTCTCTCTGCCTCCTATTCTGCCTGCTTGTGCTCAATCTCTCTGTGTCAAATAAATAAAATATTGAAAAATGTATTCTTTATGTTGATGGCTGAGTTTTTCTGGTGCCTCCTCTAAAATTTTGCACCTTGGGCAAGAGCCTCACTCTAGCCTCCGGGGGAATCTAACAGAGAACTCCTTTATGGGAGTTCCAGCAAAGGGTAAGTTTTTCAGATTCGGCTTCCTTGAGACCTACAGATTCAAAAAGAGCCCCATCATGGGAGAGGTAGGACATTTTCAGCCAGAGCAGCTCAGCTTTGGCCTGTGTAAGGGCCTTTCGAATTCCTAATTTGGTATAAAAGGATTCTCAAGTCTCAAAAACTGAAAACTTCTTACAGCAATGGGAAAAGATTGGGTTCAACTACAGAAGACCCATCACATCCATCACAGGGCCCAAGTTAGGGGCTGAAGGATGGAGTATACGGGTGGAGCAGGCAAGGCTTGGGGCCCCAGAGAGAGCCCAAACACACGGAGCGTCCCGGATGCTGACTGACCCGCCAGAGATGACAGGTTTCAGAGGTCAGCTCTTTGCTCTCCTCCCAACTCCTCCTACAGCGCCCGGGCAGCAGACTCATTTGCCAGACATGTCTGTCTGGTCATTTCGCTGGACCACGTGGTTTGCATCCCCTTATCTGTCTGCCAAAGAAAGGGTCTAAAAGGAGAATTTTTTAAAAAAAGATTTTATTTACTTATTTGACAAAGAGAGATCACAAGTAGGTAGAGAAGCAGGCAGAGAGAGAGGGGGAAGCAGGCTCCCTGCCGAGCAGAGAGCCCGATGCAGGGCTCAATCCCAGGACCCTGAGATCATGACCTGAGCTAAAGGTAGAGGCTTTAACCCACTGAGCCACCCAGGCGCTCCTAAAAGGAGAATTTTTAAAGATTGGCTATCACGTTAGAAAGTCTGCTTTCCTTAGACAAATGCTGAATAGATGAATGTGGTGGTGGGGAGCAGAGCCAGAGAAAGAAAACATCTTAGAAAGGATTCCTAGAACTGAATTAAGTGTAATCCAGCCAGATTTGGGTGGTAGGGGGCACCGCATTGCCCAACTCCAGGGGGCGACCTCTCAGTGCAGTCCATGTAAATGGCACCCTCTGGAATCATCCGATGCATAGTCAGTTGACTACACAGCTATGGTTTATGACAGTTGCCTAAAAATCCACCAGGAAATAATAACTCGTGTCCATATTTGGCTAGCTCAGGAGTCCTAATCCATGCATTCTAACGCAAACTATTAGGCTCTTTCAGTTTTAGCAAGCTAGACTCTCAAATTCTGAAAATTTTCTCTAGCAAGAGTGTTCAATTTTCATTCTCTTGGATCCTTGTAATTTTTTGGGATGCAGGAAGTGCGTGTGTGTATTGAGACAAGCAATTAAGGTGACAGGGGAATTCGGGAAGCCACTGAAAGTAGTCAGCTGAGAAAGATTTCAAGATCAGAGTCAAACTTATTATATTGGTTGGATTATATATACAACAAATCTGATAAGATCAAGTTCTGGAGGAGAAGATGTCAAAAGGGACCCTCATAAACTTCCAGCAAGATTCTCATTTCATAAAGGCTATATGGGCTATGTGTTTAAAATCTAAATTATATGCATACAAATAATCTTAAAGTAGGTTTTAAAACTATGTCTACAGTGACCCCACCAAAAATACATATGACTACAGGAAAAAGAATGGTGTTTATATGCATTTAAATGATGGTCCTCTGGATAGTGTGGCTATGGGTGATTCCCGCCCCAATCCCGGCTTTATTGAGATATACTTGATCTAAAGCACTGTATAAATTTAAGGTGTACAATGTGTTCATTTGCAAAATGATATATGAATCTATATATTGCAAAGTGATTACCACTAGAACTTGAACTAACACCATCATGTTACATAATTACCATTTCTTTCAGGGAATGAGAACATTCCAGATCTATTCTCTTAGCAACTTTCGAGTTTACACCACAGTATTTTTTTTTAGATGTTATTTATTTATTTGAGAGAAAGAGAGAATGAAGAGAGAGTGAGCATGAGAGAGGGAAGAAGACCCCCTGAGGGAGAAGCAGACCCCCTGCTGAGCAGGGAGCCTGATGAGGGACTCAATCCCAGGATTCCAGGATCATGATCTGAGCTGAAGGCAGTTGCTCAACCAACTGAGCCACCCAGGTGTCCCTATATACCACAGTATTGTTAGCTGCAGTCATCGTGCTGCACCTCAGATCCCCAGAACTTATAACTGGAAGCTCGTGCCCTTTGACCAACATCTCCCCATTTCTCCCACCCACTAGTCCCTGTAACCACCCTCTACTCTCTCTTCTATCAGCATTTTAATTTTTTAATTATTATTGTTTTTAAAGATTTTATTTATTTGAGAGAGAGAGAACATGAGTGGAAGGAGCTGCAGAGGCAGAGGGAGAAGCAGACTCCCTGCTGAGCAGGGAACCTGACGTGGGGCTCGATTCCAGGACCCTGAGATCATGACCTGAGCCGAGGGCAGATGCCTCACCGACTGAGCCACCCAGCTGCCCCTCTATCAGCATTCTTAGATTCCACTTATAAGTGATCTCATACAGGGCGCCTGGGTGGCTCAGTGGGTTAAAGCCTCTGCCTTCGGCTCAGGTCATGATCTCAGGGTCCTGGGATCGAGGCCCGCATCGGGCTCTCTTCTCAGCAGGGAGCCTGCTTCCCCCTCTCTCTCTGCCTGCCTCTCTGCCTACTTGTGATCTCTCTCTCTGTGTGTCAAATAAATAAATAAAATCTTTAAAAAAAAGACTTATTTCTTTAAAAAAATAAAAAAAAATAAGTGATCTCATACAGTACCTGTCTTTCTCCATCTGACGTGTTTCACTTAGCACAATGCCCTCAAGATCTATTACTGTTGTAAAAAATGGCAGCACTCCCTTCCTTCTCGTGGCTGAATAATATGCCATTTTAAATTTATGGGTGCCCCTCCCCCAGTTCTCTTATTTTACTTCTCTATTTTCTTTCTGAAAACTGTATTCACTCAACAAACATTTACGGAGCACCTGTCACATGCTGGACAACAGCATACAGGAGACACAGCCACCAATCTCATGGCACTTAGATTCTAATGGCGGGATCTAGGCCACAAAGGAAGTGCATAAAATATCTAGTGATGTGGAGAAAAATATAGAAGTCTAGCAAGGGTACCATGGAGGGGTTGAATTATGAGTAAGTGTCAAGAAAGGCCTCAGAGAAAGGTGGTGTTTAAGCAAAGACTGAAAGGAAGCGAGAGAGGAAGGCTTCCAGTGTCCATGGAGAATGCTTTTCACGCAGAAGGAACAACACTGCAAAGGCCCAAGTGGAGGAGAGTAAGCAAAGCAGGGGAAGTAACAGGACGTGAGGTTGGCAAGGTAAGGGCACTGATTATGTGAGATTTCAAAAGTCTTTACAAGAAGTTTGCTTCTATTCTGAGATGGAAAGCCATTGTCTGATTTTGAGCAGAAGACTTCCAGTATCTGGCACACTCTTCAGTGGTGTCACTGATGGCTCAGGGGATCAAGGGCAGAAACAAGAAGACCAGCTCTGAGGCTATTTCAATCATCCAGGCAAGACGTTCTGGGAGCTCGGAGCAGAGTGATGGTGACCGTGGTGCGAGACCGGAATTATTCTGACAGTGTGCCGGACGGGATTTGCATCAGGTTTGGATGGGTAGTCCGAGAGATAAAGAGAGATCAAGGAAGGCTCTGAGGTTTCTGGCCTAGTTACAGTTGCCGCTGACTGAGACAGGAACATCTGTAGGAGGAGCAGATCGGGAGGAAGACTGGGGGTTCATTTTGGACATGTTCTATTTGCAGTGTCAAGGGGCACGTGGGTATTTGGAGTTCAGGGGCAAGGTAGGAGAAGGAGCCTGGGACTGGAGTTATAATTGTCTATGAGTTTGTCTACATGTCTACATTAAGGCCACAAGAATACAGATCCCCAAAGGACTGAGTTTAAACAGTGAAGAGGTATCCAAACCCTGGCTCCTAGGAGGCCAGGTCTCCTGCAAGAGAAGGGAGGGCGGGGCTTATCGCCAATTGCAAGGTGGCTGGACATGATTGTGAGGGCAGGGGAAACGGTCGGGTTGCATCTATTTCTTACTGAAACAGGAACCAAGTATTAAGAAGATAAACAGATATTCACTAAGGACAAGGAATTAAAGAAAGAAAGAAAGAAAACTGAAATATGTATGCTCTTTCATTTGGCAACATCACTTCCAGAAATTTTTGTTAAGAAAATGATGAAGGTGGGCATCTGGCTCAGTTGGTAGAGCGGGCAACTCTTGATCGTGGGGTCATGAGTTCAAGCCCCATGTAGGGTGTAGAGAGCACTGAAAAGAAAAGAAAAGAGAAAAGAAAAAAATGATCAAGCAACTTTGCCAGGATATTCTTTGGCAGAGCTGTCTGTAAGAGCAAGAAGTTAGAAGCAATCTAAGAGACTCACAATAGCAGATTGGTTATACTTAACCAATTTATTAATTAGTGCAGCCTTTTAAAGGCATACTTTGCTATCAAAAGCTATTGACCTTATATTTAGAAGAAAAGGATAGCTTCCATGTTTGTAAAAAAAATTAATATGCATCTATCTATGTTATCTCTATTTAAAATGGAAAACCCTCACCAAACTGGATAATGAATTGCTGATTCTTTTTGTTGCCTATGTTTTCTGACTTTTCTGTAAAAAGTGGAAAGAGAGATTTGTAGTGAGGAAGCAACAACACAGGAATGTGCCCCGTGTCTCTGTGCTATGTGGCACCTGTAGTGCGTCTGTGACTCAAGGTATCCTGCTGCCTCAGCCTCCCCTGACCTTCCTTACATGGAAAGCAAACCCTGCTAGTGACACAGGCTGGTGACATTCTTACCTACAATCCCCACCAGCCACAGCATGACCACTAAAACCACCCCCACCAAAAATAATGTGATATTTTTATCTATAATTTATTTTAAAATACTTTAGGTCATTTGTTGGGGGGCATTAACTCAAATCAATGCAAGGGGTGATTAATTAGATATGAAGAGTCCAAATCAAAATCAATACCTTGTGGTTGGTTACTTAGCATAGAGAGTATGCTTCTGTGACTCAACACCTAAGAGTAGTTGACGATTGGGCGCCTGGGTGGCTCAGTGGGTTAAAGCCTCTGCTTTCGGCTCAGGTCATGATCTCAGGGTCCTGGGATCGAGGCCCACATCAGGCTCTCTGCTCGGCAGGGAGCCTGCTTCCTCCTCTCTCTCTGCCTGCCTCTCTGCCTACTTGTAATCTCTCTCTCTGTGTCAAATGAATAAATAAAATCTTAAAAAAAAAAAAGAGTAGTTGATGATCCTAAGAATGTTAGAAACAATGTTTATAGGGAAACTGGGAGTGAGCAGTGGTGAAACAGGACCCATCGGCCTTGCATGGACGACATGCCGGTGGGCTCCATAGCCCACACCACTCAGATCAGGCGTCTCTTAGTCCTGGGTCCCTCCGCTTCACAGAAGACCCTTCCTGCCTGGTCTCACTCAAATGTTACCTGTGCAATCCTCCTGTGGTTGTGTCAGGAAGCGGACCCCAGGTAAGATGCTTTTCTGGTAAGATGCTGGTTGACCTGTAGAGCCACAGCTAGGGAGCTTTCCAAAGTCGTGAGCGCTCCCGCCTGCCTGCTAGCTAGCTAAAACGTGTGTATCTGTTGGTTTTGTTTTTTGTGTTTTAAGTAAACTCTACGCCCAACAGGGGGCTTAAACTCATGACCCTGAGATCAAGAGTCGCCTACTCTACTGACTGAGCCCTCCAGGTGCCCCTGTGTACATATGTTTGACCTTATTTGTTTTGAGACTTGCTTGGATCATGGCCCACCAACTGGTTGGGCTCAAATAATGGCGACTGACCATTCGAAGAAACTGCAATTTACCAGGAAGAACATCATAATCTCTGTTGATCAGATTGATTTGCACCATTTGCTACAAATAAAAATAATCTTTCTATTTGATATATATAATAGACGTTTTCTCAGTAGTATATAAGGTGGAATAAAAGCACATTTAGACATTTTTACTACTTTTTGGACCTGTTGCACATAATTTAAGTTTTAAAAGTATGCTGCCTATGACGTAGCTTTAAGACAACCCTCGGCCATCTCTGTTTTAACCAGATTGCTGCCTGGATTCCTGCTCCACCACAGGGACTCTGGCGCTGCCCCCGCCCCCACGGCCGTTCTGAGGACTCTTCAGAAGGCCATCTGCCCTATTTCCACCACGTGCCACTAACCTTTGCAACAGCTGCTCCAGAATTCAAATTTCCAGCCCCGAGTTGGCATTTCTCTGATCCATTTGTAACTTATGCCATATTCATGTTTGGATTATAGTGGATAAATTTGGAGGTTAAAACTGATTCATGCAAATGGATGACTGAGTCAGCAATAAAAACATGACAGAATAATCTCATGGTTTGATATGACAAAAACACGTCTTATAATCTGTTTAACAGCAAACTCAATACTTCCTGAATGTGTCAACCATAACACAGAATGCACTCTTTTGTGTTAGCGGGGAGAAGAAGAGAAACTCTGTTTCTCTTCCTCATGATCAAGGAAATTCTTAAACGGGAAAATCTGGTTGTCCTCAGTAGCGCACTTACTCATGCTTCTCTTTTCAGCCTGTATTCTTTTTTCATCTTCTCATGCAGGACTGGAGCAAAGTCAACTCTTACACCTGGAATGGTGGCATTTAACCTCGTCTGTTGTTCTAAATATACCTGCCTGATTCTGACCAGAGACCAAAAAGAGCACTGTCCATAACGGGACAGGTTGACATTACGTGTCCTTTGGTAGGACAGACACAGAGGAACGGCACCGCTTCCGTGATATTCCCGGCAAAAGGCATATACGGGAAGCCTCTCACACGTGTTTGTCTCGCTAGGGATGATGATGATTTAATTCATCGATGAAATCGTTTCTCGCAAGCATCTGGGCTAGAAAAATGGGGAGAGCTCAGTCAGGTGGTAACATGGGTGAAGTAGAGACAAACAAAAATCGCCAAGTCATGTCAGTGACGGAGCAGCAGAATTGGAGTTCGGCTGCCGGGGGTGTGGTCGGACGGGGCACCCGTAATTGTGATGGGCTCTCGCAATCCGGTTCATATGCTGCCCTAGGTCTAAGGTCCAGGCCCAGGTCGGCCCGGCCAGACCACGGTTCCTCTCTTTTCCCACGAACTTGACCACCATGCTTCCCGGGCTGCCGTCCTGCCCAGCACTGGGACTGACATTCTTGTCTTTCGTGCTTTCACATGGAGTCTTCTAAAAGTGTCTGCATGACTGAAAATAAACCAAAGGAACCTCTAAGCCTCAAACCCACAGAATTTAACTAAGAGTTCTCACATCTTCCAAGTCTCCTCTCCGCCAAGACGAAGATCCCTGAACATTTAAGCCGTTATTACGGACCGGCTTCTGATGCCTTCCGCTCCCGGCCTCTCTCTGCCCCCCCCCCCCCCCCCNGCCTGCAACAGCCGGCATCACAAATGAGGGAGAGCGAAGGGCAGCCCATCCGAAGCCTGTGCCGTGCGTCTTCGGCATGAGCACAATACTGGTAATGAAGTCAAAAGTCCATGCTCTTTCCATTTTTGGAATGGTCGATGGAAAGATTTCCCTATTTGATCAGCCCCATGAAACCCAAGGCTTGTTAGAACCAAGCCCGTGAACTGAATTAAAATGGACGATTATCTGCATGCTCTTAAATGGAATACGGTGGAGCCTTCTGCTCCTCTCCCGACCCCTCTTCACTGGATGCGGTTATCGAAAGAATTGGCTCTCATTTCAATTTACTTAGGGAGTACTGGGAAAGGAAGTTAAAAAAAAAAAAAACTGAACTCCAGATATGTGTTTACATTGATTATCTGAAAGAAAATGTAGATGTCCATATGCGTATCCACTTTTTTGGCTGCAAGTAATCGAAAACCTAATAATTACATAAACCACAGGACATTCTTTACTGGGGTACCTAAAACTGGGCTCAGGGTCTGTTCCCTTCCCCCTCCCCACCCAGTACTCAAGATTAAAATCTATAATTCTGCCTCTAGAATTTTGCTTGACATTTTCACATAGCTATGTTTCAGACTGCAAGTCCTGAAAATCTTGAGCCGCCGGAAGACGTCCCCTTCCGTCCCGTTAGTCAGGACGGTGGCACGCGGGCTAGTCTGAGCTATAAGGGAAGCAAGGAAGAGAGTTTCTGGCAAAGGGAACTGGGATTGTCATGACCAGGTAAGTCATCTGCTGCAATGAGCTCAGAATGCTTAACAAGAGAGTTTTATTTTATTACAGAAGTTAATACGTCATTATTTAAGAAAGCCTGGAAAGTAGAAGGAAAAACATTTCCTAAGGCCCCTCCCCATAGTCTTCTCTCAACGAATTCTGTACTACTGTTCTAGTCCTATTGGACATAGACAATCGTTTTTCTCCCTTTTTTTTTCACTTAACACACGACTATTTTAAAGCTTGATGGTTTTTGAAATATATTTACTGTCTTGAACTAAAATACAAAGTAAAGGAGGCAGCAGAGAACACTGGAAGGAGGGCTGGCTCAGGGGCAAAGGCAGATTTAGTTTGCGTTTCCGTTTCCTCAAGATAAAGAGCTGTTTCCTCGGTTCTACCATTTCCGAGTCCATAGGATCGGGAGAGCTGCGCTTTGGGACACACAAGCCACACTTTTCCGACACCGATTCGACAGAGCAGTGACGGGCCACGAAGACAAGCAGACAGGTGGCCCGGAAGGGGCCGCCCCGTGACATGGGCTGTCCCGCAGGTACTAAGAGAACGTAGAAAACATAATAAATGACCATCACAGAACACCAGATCTTCCCGTTTTTGAGCAGGACCCAGAAACCTTGATTTTCGTGTGAAATTGTTTCATTTTAAAATATCGGTACCTAATTCGAAATACCGCAGAGGCGGAACAGAGCCCGTCTGCCCGGCGCCGACTGGAGATGCCAGTTGCACTAGCAGCCAACTTGACCAACGCCAGATACAAGGACAAGGACAGGGGCGTTCCGAGGAGCCGCTTCTAAGACATTTTGGCTATACAGCAACTGGATTATTACCAAAAGTCTAAGACATCAAATGCTGATATAAATGGTGAATAAATAGAGTCTATGATTTTACCACCTCTGGTTTCTTACATCGGCCAGATAAGGACTTCCCATTGCAAACCCCCCCCCCCCGCCCCCGAGCTTACAGACGCTGTGTCTTAAATATGCACTGTATTGGAAACAATGAGTCAGGACCCTCCTTGGCCACAACTCCTTCTAATATGTATCTTTCATGATCCCACCTGGTCCAAAATCCCGTCCTCGGCCTTTTGCCTGACTCACATGGTTTAGGGAGAAATTGGAAAAGAAAATGATGAAAGTCTTAGATGTTCCCTGGAGTAAAAACTGCCGCCTTAAGGAGTTCTCTTCAATGCCCACCTCCCCCCATGTTGGGTCTTTAATCTCTTTTTCTTAGACTGATCAGCATCACAGTGACAGGGAAGCCCTGCGCTTGGCAATTCCGACTCTCACTCACTAAAAGCAGTGCAGAAAGAGGATTTAACGACTTTGAACTTTTTACATGATTTTGCTTTTGACACAGTTGTTATTAAATGAGTTCTCAAAAGGCAACAGCCCCCTACAAGAACATCAGGTTTCTAAATGATTCATCTTCTCCCAGACCTTGATATTCAATCCAGGTGTAGGAATAAACAGTATAGCCTTCGGGGTATATCCTTGGGGCTTGGAAAGGCTTCAGTGAAATTCTATAGCAAAGGGCCCAGGCACTTCCCCTTACTTTCTCTTTGTTCTACTAACTTTTTATCTCTGAAAAGCAAAGGGATTTCCTTTGGGGATTAAGCAGAGGAAATAACCTCAGGTGGCGATAGTGTTTCATGAGAATTATAAGATGCAAAGGTATCCTGGAGTCAACTGAGCAAGAAGCCCTTAACCCCAGTCTCGGACCTCCTCCCTCTTCCCCAAGCAGAGAGCTCCACAGCCCCTGCCCATCCGAGCTGTCCTTTCTCTGGGCCACAGGGAGATCCTGGGCGAACACAGACGTGTCTCAGCCGGAAGTGATGGCGCGCTGCCTTTTTTTCTTTTTGTATTTTTCAAAAGGTTTTACAGGTATCCTTTTGTTAACACAAAATCATTTTGTAAAAGATACTCAAAAATCAGTAAGTGCTGTTCTCATCCTACCAGATCGTGGTTTTGAGTCACTGAAAGGAACAGAGGTTAGAACGAGGCAGATGATTAATTTTCCTTTTTTATTGTTTTTTGTTTTTTGTTTTTGTTTTTAGTGTTCCATGATTCCTTGTTTGCATGTAACACCCAGTGCTCCGTGCAATACGTGCCCTCCTTAATACCCATCACCGGGCTCTTAAAAATACTCTTCCTGCTCCCAGGTCAATGTGCTGCTCTACAAGTTTGTCTTAGCCACACGTCTTATGCCAAACCAGGAGTCTGCAGAAGGATTGGCGTAGGACAGTCCAGAAAAGGCTTTGCGTCAAAGAAGCTACACTAATACCAGCCCGACGGACCCATCTCCTGTCAACACGAGGCTAGATAAGAAGTCACACACACTGCTACTCGAGAGCCATGAAAAAATCTTGAAATAAACAATTACATAAATCACATTCCTATTACATTTGTTTCTCCAATTTTTCCACTCCGATTAGTGACTGACATTTACTTTAAAATGTTCATGGTAACCCGAAGGACCAAATTCTAAGTTAGCTACATTTTTATTAACTGCTTTTAAACTAAAACAAGTTTTCTTCTCCTTTTGGTTAATGATTGACTTTAAAATTTTCAAAAAGCCAACTGTTTCTCCCATTTGTTATGGGAACTTTGTTATATTTTCCTTTCACTTTGTTATGATCACATCTTACATTTTTAAGGAAGATCCTTGGCTCATACTTCCATTGTTTCAGGGGTTCACCATCTCATTGGATGGGTTGTGTTTCTATTTGCATTTAAAAATACTCTTCACTACATCTTGGGGCCTCTTCACAGGCCCAGTATTACAGGAGTTTCAGTTTTCTTTTTCGTGTTTTCTGTGTGATTGAGCATTTTATTTGGTTATTTCTAATTTTATGATTTGTTTTGTGGATACATGGAATATAGTGTTGGAACTTCCTTTATATCATGTAGTCCAGAACATAGTCAATTTTTGTTTAAAAACACACTTGGTTGGGCGCCTGGGTGGCTCAGTGGGTTAAAGCCGCTGCCTTCGGCTCAGGTCATGATCCCAGGGTCCTGGGATCGAGGCCCGCATCGGGCCCTCTGCTCGGCAGGGAGCCTGCTTCCTCCTCTCTCCTCTCTCTCTGCCTGCCTCTCTGCCTACTTGTAATCTCTCTCTCTGTGTCAAATGAATAAATAAAATCTTTAAAAAAATAAATAAAAAAAATAAAAACACACTTGGTCAAAAAAGAAATTTTGCTTATCTTTCCATGTAGTGGTTTGTATGTATGTTAAGTCTGCCTTATTAGTTTTGTGTAATATTATATCATGGATTAATAAAATTCTACTTCTGAGCTGTTGATATTTCCAATTATTTATGTTGCATTTCTGGCAATCTTTTCCTCTCATACCCTTTTGGCTTGATAAATTTAGAAATTTAAATGAGTGAGCTAGTTCTCCTACTGCTTTTGTTGTGACATCTACTTTATTAGGAGAAGAATCTCAAAGCAGAGCCTTTTTTTTTTTTTTTAAGATNATTTTTATTAGGAACATGTTTGAGATTTGGCCCAAAAGAAAAGGCAACTTTTGTAATTTGCAAAGAAAAAAAGTAGTTGTGCTCACCCTCTCTACCCCCATTAACTTCTGCCTCTTGGCAAGCAACTGACCTATTTTCCTAGCGAGCCCAAGCTGCCGCTGTGTTACCTGACCGAGAGTCCCAGCTGGGACTTATGGAGGACAACCTGGCAATTACACGGTGTTTNTTATTTTTATTAGGAGCATGTTTGAGATTTGGCCCAAAAGAAAAGGCAACTTTTGTAATTTGCAAAGAAAAAAAGTAGTTGCGCTCACCCTCTCTACCCCCATTAACTTCTGCCTCTTGGCAAGCAACTGACCTATTTTCCTAGCGAGCCCAAGCTGCCGCTGTGTTACCTGACCGAGAGTCCCAGCTGGGACTTATGGAGGACAACCTGGCAATTACACGGTGTTTCTAGATTCCATGTACATTCATAAATCCTCTGGTGCATGAAGTCTAAACCCTTGTGACTTGCTAAGGCAATGACCTTGTATGAACCATAGTGGAATATGAAGCATATGATGTATTGAAGATATAATTCCACTTAAATATCTAGTAGAGACCCATCCATACTTATTGAATTTGCTCATGAGTTAAACATGATTGTTGATAACCTCCAAATATAGGAATCATTTCTCTCAGCAGCCAAATATTTCTACCCAGGGATAGAGGGCTTATCTTTCAATCCTCTTAGATGCACAGAATTTATCTTGGGAAAAATAGACCGAATTTGCCCCTCATGTTAGTGAAATGTTAAGTTAGGCTCTGGATTGCTTTGTCTTTAAAGAAAAGGCAGAAAGCAAATAATATTTGTTCTCCAAATGTCGAAGGACAGGGATGGTATGAATTCCCGGTAAGTCTTTGTCTCACTGGCACTTAACTTGGTTCACATTCCAGTCCCTTCTCCCCCTTCTCACTTCTGCCCAGGCTCTATTTAGGATAATTATGGCATTTGTATGCTCGGGCTGAATTTCTCTGAATTGCTCTGAGGCTAGCTTTTGGCCTGAACCTTGAGGTTTTCTGTGTATGGAAGGCTAATTTGTTTTATGTATTATTCTTTTTGTTGTACTTTTAATAACAAAAACATTAATTTTGGATTGAATATCATGCTTTCATTCATTAGCGCTTAATACCTGTATCCTTCCCACAGTTACAGTTGGAAATGCAGTCCAGAGAAACAAAATGATTAATAGCATTAATATCTAGCATTTACTGAGCACTTAACTCTCTGACAGCTATTGTGCTAATCATTTCACAAACAAAATTATTATTTTCACCTTTCATAGGTAAGGAAAACTGAGCTTTGTGAGTACCTTTCCTAAAGCTCATACTGCTAGAGAAAGGCAAAGCCAGAATATACACCCAGGTCTTTCTGGCTTCGAAGACTGTGCATGTGGGGCGCCTGGGTAGCTCAGTCAGTTAAGCGGCTGCCTTCACCCCAGGTCATGATTTTAGGGTCCTGAGATTGAGCCCCATGTCAGGCTCCCTGCTCAAGAGGGAGTCTGCTTCTCCCTCTGCCTCTGACACCCTGCCTCTCTACATGAGAAAGAACTCATGTTCTTCCTCTCTCTCTCAAATTCATAAACTCTAAAAAACAAAACAAAACAAAACAAAAAAGGCATGTCTTAAAAAAAGAAAAGGCTGTGCATGTAACTATTGAGCTATACAGCAAATAGCAAGTCAGAGCAATGTCTACTCTGCCCCAAACATCAAGCATCTAAATTTTTACCTATGCTATTTCTTCCAGTCCACTCAGCCTAGTCTTAACTGCTTTTGGCCGGAAGTGGATTGAAAAACAAATGTTTTTAAAACACTCGAATAAATGCAAATTCTCATTTACTCAACAAGTATCTGCTATGTGCTTGGTGCGGAAATCTGAGGATGACAGCGCTTGCTTTTTGAAAAGGTAGAGCCACAGTGGGAAGGGCAGAATTGCAATGCTATTGCCCTCTATCTTGGACCAGAGACATGCAGGGAATGAATGGAAGTGAATGATTTCATGGTGGGTGGTCAGGGAGGGCACCTCTGAAAACGCAACCTGTAGGGGTGCCTGGCTGGCTCAATCTGTGGAGCGTGCAACTCTTGATCGTGGAGTCATGGGTTTGAGCCCTTATATTGGGTGTGGAGATTGCTTGAGAACAAATTTTTTTTTTAAAGATTTTATTTATTTGAGGGAGAGAGAGAGAACGAGTGAGAGCACAAGCAGGGGGAGCGGCAGAGGGAGAGGGAGAAGCAGGCTCCCTGCTGAGCAGGGAGCCCCATGTGGGGCTTGATCCCAGGAGCCTGAGATGATGACCTGAGTCGAAGGCAGCCGCTTAATCGACTGAGCCACCCAGGCGCCCCAAGAATATAATCTTTTAAAAAAAGTTGTCTTTGAAAAGGCAATCTGTGAGCAGGGCTGGAATGTTAGGAGGGCTGGGGACAGGGAGTTCCAGGCAGAGGGAATGGCAAGTACAAAAGCTCTCAGGTGGAAGGTATTTTGCTTCTTCAAAGGCAGGCAAAGAGGCCACTAAGACCAGAGGGCAGTGAGTGAGCATGACCCAAGGCAGGGGGAGAGGAGGTCCACGAGGAGGGGGTAGGGTCATATCACTACTGCCAAGGGTTGAGCCTTTCCGCTGCTGCAGGAGATGGGAAGCCCTGGAAGGTTGGGAGCAGAAGAGCCACATGGGTAAACTCACTCTTCAGTGAGCACTCTGGCCTACTATGCAAGGCCAGCAGGCAGGCCAGCAGGGAGGCAGAGACAACGGTGACTTGGGCCCTGGCAGGTGACAGAGGAAGTGAGAAGTGACGGGGTATTTCATCCATTCTGACAAAGTCTTCTGAAGGAAAGGAATGTGAGGTGTGAGAGAAAGGAAGTAAGCCCAACTCTGAGGTCGTCAGCCTGAGCTGAGTGCCTGCCGGGAGAGTTGCTACTCGCAGACACCCAGAGGGAGACCTAGGGGGAAGAGCTGGCGGGTGGCACGGGAGGGGGGAGCAGAGTTCAGTTTTGGACAGATTCAGAGCCGCCTACTCGTCTTCCATCCAAGTGGAGATGTTGATGAGGCAGCTAAATATGCAGGTTAGGGTGGATGAGAGGCTGGAAATCAGAGGAATATCAAAGAGAATCCACAAACACTTAAAAAAAGGGGGGAGGGATTATAAAATGACCCTCTTGAAAGAGTTTCAAGGCATTTTTATTTCTATCACCACTGTTTTTAGATCCCTTATAAAGGTGTGTGATGCCTGCAAAAATGTGGTACCACCACATTGTAGGAAGTGGCTATAGCTCCGTTGTGTGTTTCTAGAGTGTGTGCCTTAGGCAAGCAGCTATGGCACCTGTGAGCTTCTCAGAGAGGCACATGATGGGCCCTGCCCGACCCCGTCATCCTACAAATGGGACAGGGCCCAGGAAACCCGGACAAATGCTCCAGGAGACTGTCATGCACAATGAAAGGTGACTGAGCTGGATAAGAAGTTTAGTATGTCAAGGTTTTAACCGCCTAAAAAGAAAGGAACAATTTTTTTAAAGGTAAAATATTTTTATTGTTTGAAGCTTAAGAAATGGTAAACAAAAATCAGTATGACATTTCATTTCTTAGTCTTTTGACTGAGGTTATAAAAATACAATGCCACTTAGTCTTTATAAACTTTTGAAAATGTCTAGAAGTTCACACTTAGTATAATATAAAAAGGCACTTAAAACACACAACGAGGTGATTTTTTTTAAAAAACCACCTTATAGATATGATTGAAGCTGCCTGGGAAAAATTTATAAACACAGACTCCCACATAAATAGGACTTTTTCTTCTTTTTCGAAACATAGATAGCATTTTCCCCATGTTACCTACAGACAGCAAAACACAGACTACCCTCTTCCACCTTTGTTCTTAATTTAGGTTAACAGAAAAGCAAGCAAAAATTAGTTTTTCTTCAATTTAATGTCTTTTTTTTTTTAAGATAAAACAAAATTCTTAATTTGTAACCAGATCGCCCTGAGCATTTTTTGGAATGCCAGGCTCATTTTCATTTTGTTTTAAATCACAATTCATTAAAAGAAAATAGGAAGACAATGATGTGAATATTATACATACTTATTACCCAGCCACCAAAGTCGCCCCAAGCAGCAACACTCCTGAAGCATGTGGACATACGTGTGTGTGCGTGCGTTTCCGAGTATCACTGCTGCATCAGTCAAGCATCAGAGCCTATGGAAAGCCCACCGGCACCATCTCTGTCACCTGGGGTCACAGGTCTGGACACAACCCGTCACTGCGGGTACTCGCCCACGAGAGCAAAGATGCGCGCTTCATGCATTTCTAGCTCTTCATCTTCTTTCGGGCTGGCCAAAGGATAAGCCATGTACACCATAAATGAAGTAAAAACCCATGGCCCTGTGTCACGTATATAAGAGTACTCCTGCTGTGGAAAGTCTGTGCTTTGGGAATTTTATAAGATCATCATTT
Source organism: Ailurus styani (assembly GCA_002007465.1). Classification (NCBI taxonomy): domain Eukaryota; kingdom Metazoa; phylum Chordata; class Mammalia; order Carnivora; family Ailuridae; genus Ailurus; species Ailurus styani. The sequence continues at coordinate 706,517 of LNAC01000144.1, read as the reverse complement.
TAGGACATTGTTAAGGAAGAATACATTTTCTTTTTGAGCTGACAGAAACGTGAGTCAGACGACTAACTCATTCTCGGCGTCCAGGATGCAGTTTTAGAGTAACTGCATTACTTCACCCCAAGGGTGTTGTTCGTGAAGGGAACACATCCATCGCTTTAAGCAATCGGCTTGGACGTGATCAGTTGAAATGATTGAACAATGAAATTCGAAGATTTGGTTACTCTCCTGGCACGATTTGGACTATAAATGAAAACTGGCATTTACAATAATATTGGGGAAAATATAGAACCACCTGAACACTGATCACTTTATTACTGCAATCATAAGTGGTAGTGATTTGAATTAGTCCTTGACATTGATTTGTGTGTTTAAATTGGTCGTTAATTATGCCTTTTCTGCCTTTTGTTCTGTTGCTCGCTCTTCTAAGAAAGGCCATGATAGGGAGTACACGGTTGTGTTGCAAGCATCTTGCACTGCCTTTCTGAGCACATGTACGTGTGGTCATTTATCAAGCCTCTGCTCATGTTTTTCTATTTAACTTTTATGTTGGATTACATTGAAAAGCCTTTGCTGATTTTCAAGGCAGTCTTTCAGCTTATCCTCTGTCAGAGTCAATCGCTGCTCCAAGATTGAAACCGTCTGCGAAAGGAGGACAAAAGAATCAATGCCTGGTGACCTGATGGCGAAGACAATGACGGTCATCCCTGCACAGGAGACCCTTTTAGGAACTGGAATGTCCACCCCTTTGCCAGGGAGGGGCTCGTAAATTAGCCCCAGAACTTGTTCTGCTTCAGGGCCCCACCATTGGCAAAAAGCACTATGAAGCAATTTGAGAAAAAGATTAAAAACTGATGCCTTTGGTGAGAAGAGTAGAAGATGAAGCCTCCGTAGACCATTCTTGTCTGGTCTCCTAAAGCACCAGTGCCAGGGAAGGGCCCAGGTAGCCTGTATGCAGTCCCGCGGGCTACACGGCGGGGGGGGGTGTGTGTGTGTGCCACATGCCCAGCCCAGGGGCTCTGTCGCTCTGTCACGACCAATCCGTGATGGACCCCATCTGGACCATCTGGACCATCTGGACCATCTGGGTCCCTAGTTTCCTCTACATTGTTATAATGACCTGCCTCAGTTCTCACACCGTGAAAACGACGACGACACCTGCTGGGGTTCTTAGGCAGACTGAATGAAGTAACGCACGGCGAAGGCTTACGCGAGTGCCCAGCACACAGGACTTGATGAATCTTAGCTCTTTTACCTCCTGTGGCTAATAAACGAACATATGACTACACACACACACACAAATGGCTACTTTTAAATTTGGCAAATCTGATTTGATACTGACGACCTCATCTTTGATCTCTTAGATTTCTTTTAAACTTTTTATTATAAAATAAAATGGACTCGGGAAGCTACACAAAACATGTGTCCCTGAATGAATCCTCATGAGAAAAATACCCTGATGACTAGCACCCAGGTCAAGAACTAGAACTCGGGGGTGCCTGGGTGGCTCAGTCAGTTAAACATCTGCCTTCAGCTTGGGTTATGATCCCAGGGTCTTAGGATCGAGTCCCGCATCGGGCTCCCTGCTCAGCCAGGAGCCTGCTTCTCCCTCTCCCGCTCTCCCTGCTTGTGTGCTCTCTCTCTGACAAATAAATAAATAAAATCTTAAAAAAAAAAAAAAAGAGAGAGAGAGAGAGAGAGAGAGAGAAACTCTGCCATCCCAGAGTTCTTTCCATGGGCTTCTCACAATCCCCACTCCCGCCCTCCCCCCTGACAACCGCCATTATCCTGACTATTATAGTAATTGCTTTCTTACGTTCTTTATGGTTTTATCTTTCAGGTGTACACAGCTAGACACTATAATTTTGTCTTACCCGTTTTCAAAGTTGGAGATGTCCTTTAAAGTTCCTTTTAATCTATAGCTTCTCATTCCCTCCCTCCACCTTTTTTTTTTTTTTTAACATTTTGTTGACAAACTCAGGCCATTTAGAGTAGAGTTTGTCTGCAGAGCTTCCAGCATTCTGAATTTTAAGGACAGCACGCGAAGGGTACAGGTCAGTCTGTTCTGTTCTCTATATTTTCTACAAATTGGCAGCTGGATTCAAAGGCCTGATTAGACTCAGATTAGATCTGTAAGACTCTGGATCTAACAAGACCTACAATTCAGGCTATAGGTAGAGATCTATTTCATTAGAAGGCCTGTTAATAGGGTTTGATCATTTCTTTTCTGATACTGTTGGACCTGCTCAATGCCTAGATCTATTCATTCTTGAGGACAATAAATGATGATATTTTAATTCCATCATTTAAAAAAATTATTAGCTGGGATGATTTAAAAATAAGAGACGCTTTCCTCATCTACTACTTGGTTATGGAAGAGTTCATATAGGAAAGGCAAGACAGATGCTTGATTATTTTAATCAACAAACTTCGAAATAATGAACTGATTCCCTAGCATCCTCTGAAGGTAAATGATTTTTAAAATGTCATTATTTAATAGCTTTTGCTTTCATATTCCATACTATAGATTACAGCTAATTAAAAATGATGCTGATAATATTTTCCACCATTTCTTGAGTACCTATATGGGCCAAGCATTTTGCCATATCCTTTACGTACATTATCACAATTCCACATGCTAAAGCTGTTGAGGTGTATATTAGGAACACCTTTAACACTGGCTAATTCCATTTATCTACCACATAAAATGCAATTTTCTTTTAATTTATTTCTGATTATAGTTCAGTGCAGATAAGTTATAAACACTGCGAGTGAGTTAGGATATGCTCAGTCATCCGTAATTAAAGTGAATCAGAACATGTTTATTTTTACTTGCTACTTGCCCACAGATTCACTGATTCTGTTTTGCAAGAGTGTTGTGCTTGCTTTAACATGAAAGAAAGCCAGCCTTCCAAAATTAAAAATCATAGAGACATTCAATAAATCTTAAATGATTCATTTAACCTTGAGTCAGGTAAGAAGGAGGAAAGACGGGTCATGAGGCTGAAAGAACAGAGAATGGAAAGATTCACCTGGGAGAGACTCTAAGAAGGACCTGACATCAGATATGACAGTGTAGGTGAAGAAGTCACGGCAATATGGCAAATAAGCCCACCAAAATTAAATTTGGCATGAGGCTGAAAGGGCAGCTGCCTTGAGAGGGAAAAAAACGTCTGATAAATACAGAGAAGGTCACCTCCAATACAATACTGCAAAGTGAAAGTCAGTGATTTTAATATGATTTTCACCGAACAAATCTTGTGATGACTCCGAGTTCTCACATGGCTCTTCCCCACAATCTGTCGGGACCCCAAATCCACATACATGACCCTTGCTTCTAAAGGCCCTGAGATGTTATCTACAGGGTTTTAGTGTTCATTTAATCAGTGCCTCTAAACCCTGAAACAGAATCGTGTGGGGCACTTAAAGGGACAAATGTCAGGGCCTTCCCCCCAGACCAATGTCAATGGGTGGTCTGGAGATGAGAACGGACCATCTGGATCTCTGTGCTTTAGAACTGCCCAGGTGAGAACAGAAGGAGAGGACTTCTACGCAAGAGCCATTTCAACTTGAAATACGCGTTCTGGAAAAATAACTGACATCTCGCTAGCTCACAGGATAGCCTCTCTTTCGGTATAAGCTGTAGCAAGGTCTGCTCTGACAAGTGCTGGCAACCTCATTCTAGAGACAGATGAACGATAAGACTTCTTCCAAGGAAACACTGAATCAGCAGGGCTGGAGGAGAAACCTTTGACGTATCCTTTTCAACACACCACTTCCCTTAAATGACACGTGTATCTTCTGACCAAGAGTGGGAAGAACTTTGGTATATAAAGATCCATAGTATACTTTCTTTGGAAAGGTAAAAAGGCATCAAAGGACGAGGTAATATTCTAAAAGACGTATGCAAAAACCATCACCTCCAGAAGAGCACAGCATCAATGTAATAAGCTTTGGAATGAGGAAAGTTGTATCTTGGATAATGAGAATATCTTCACAGTGAAGAACTATAAACATTGTCAAAATTTCATTCTAACCAGATATTGTTAATCATTTTTCTTATGGCCCTAAATATTTCTTTGATAATGTCCTTATCTGAACACAATACATCAAAAATCTTCAGGTAAAACATTACTGAGCAGAATCATATACATTTATAGCATGGAGTACCACTGCTATTCTTCCTAGTCTCCACTGTTCCCTCTGGCCTCCAGATGGCAGACACAGCACAAGGGCAGCTGTGCGTGCATGAGGGCGTGTGTGTGTGTGTGTGTGTGTGTGTGGGTGTAAATGCATACATGCATATGTACACCTGGGCTCTGATCTCACCTCTACAAAATCTTACTACAGCTTCTCAGCAGAGCACGCCTTGCTATATTGACTGCTACCTTGAGCCTACCTTTCTAAGAACGTTCCCCCTGGCTCTGCTGGTTCTGCAAGCTGCTGTATCCAGGATTGTTTTGTATAACCTACCCCCAAGGACAAAGTATGCTAGCCTACCTGGGTCAAAACATTGAGTTGTTCCATAATATGCTCTAAAGCGTCAGTCACGGCGAGTGGTATGCTTCTTTGGCTCTCAGAAGGGAGGTCACTCATGTCTTCTGTCTTCTTTTTCAAGGATGCTGGTGAACATTCCGATGACAATAAAGAAGGGTTCAAGAAATATCCGCTGATCTCTTCGCTCTTGTCTGCTAAGGTTCTAACAGTGGTGGTATCTGTTGTCTTTGACATCATAGGAAAGATAGGAAGTTATATTTTCCAAATCTCAACATTATACATATATATATATGCATATATATATATTTTTTAATATTCTTCTTCTAATACCCAGCTTACATTTGTTTATCCTCAACTACAGTATTATAAAAATTACAATTATAGAGAGAAAATAAAGCTAACAATGAATAGATAAAATTCACAGTTTTCCTTGATTTTTTTTTTTAAAGATTTTATTTATTTATTTGACAGAGAGAGAGATCACAAGTAGGCAGAGAGACAGGCAGAGAGAGAGGAGGAAGCAGGCTCTCCGCCGAGCAGAGAGCCTGATGCGGGCCTCGATCCCAGGACCCTGAGATCATGACCTGAGCCGAAGGCAGAGGCTTTAACCCACCGAGCCACCCAGGCGCCCTTTCCTTGATTTTTTACATGAAATACATTTTGCATGTACCTGTCTGCTAGAGGAGGTGTTCTACCACTACAAGGACTGTTTAGATGCGGTCTAATTCTAATTACAAACAAATACCACATCGAGATGACCACTACTTTTTTTAAAAAATGGAAAGCAACACATGTGGGTGAGGATGTGGAGGAACTGGAACCCTCGTGTACTGCTGGGCGCGGGGCAGGAAGGGCAAATGGTGCAGCTGCTGTAGGAAACAGTTTGGCTGTTCCACAAAAAGTGAAACACAGAATTACCATTTGACATAGCTCCTAGGTGTGTCCCCCAAAGAACTGAGAGCAGACACTTGAAAGATACTTGTACGTCACTGTTCACAGCAGCTTTACTCACAATAGTCAAAAGGTGGAAACAACACAAATATCTACCAACAGATAAACGTAGAAATAAAATGTGGTAGGTACATACAATAGAAGATTATTTAGCTACAAAAATGGCTGGAATTCTGATACATGCTACAAAATGATGAACCCTGAAAATACTATGCTAAGTGAAATAAGCCAGACATAAAGGAAAATAGGGCACAAGTCCACTAATATGAAGTATGCAGAAGAGGCAAATTCACAGAGACAGAAACAGTAGAGGCCACTATGGGCTGGAAGGAGGGGGAGGCTGGAGTTATTGTTTGATGGGTACAGAGTTTCTGTTTGCCATGGTGAAAAAGTTCTCAAAATAGTGGTGATCATTACACAACACTGTGAATACTTACTATCTGTAAGCTGTACACTTAAAAGTGGTTAAAATGGTAAATTTTATGTTGTATATATTTTATCACAATAAAAAAACAAAAAGCCCTCCAAACATATGGTCATGAGCAATCTGAAAATAAAATTTAAAAAACAACTCTATTTACAATAGCACCAAAAAAGAATGAAATACTTAGGATAAATTTGACAAAAGTGCAAGGCTTGTTCATTGAAAACTGCAAATATCACTAAAAGAAATTAAAGAAGATCTAAATAAATGGAAAGTCACCCACATCCATGTGCATGGACCAGAACAGTTAATACTGTTAAGATGGCAAAACTCCCCAAATTGATATGTACAGATTCAATACAATTCCTATCAAAATCCTAGCTGCCTTATTTGTAGAAATTGACAAAATGGTCTTAAAATCCATAAGGGAATGCAAGGAACCCAGAATAGCCAAAATAACACTGAAGAATTAACTTAAAGGATGCAGAGTTTCCAATTTCAAAATGTAGTATAAAACTACAGTAGTCGAGACAGTATGGCAATGGGTATAAAGACAAACATATAGGTCCATGGAACAGAACTGAGAATCCAGAAATAAGCCCTTTCACTTATGGTCAACTTATGGTCAAAAAACTTACGGTTTTTTGACAAGGTTGCCAAGACAATTTAATGGGGGAAGAATAGTGTTTTCCACAAATGGTGCTGGAAAAACTAGGTGTCTAAATTCAAAAGTATGGATTTGGACCCTACCTCACATCATATACAAAATTACTTCAATATGGATCATAGACTTAAATATAAGAATGAAAACTATAAAACTCTTAGAAGAAAACATACAAGTAAATTTTCCTGGCTTTGGATTAGACAGAGGTTTCTTAGAAACAACACCAAAAGTACAAATGACTGACTAAATGAATAAATACATCGGACTTTATCAAAATTAAAAACTTTTGTGCTTCAAAAGAAACTAAAAAAAAAAAAAAACAACCAAAAACCCCAAAGAATGGAAGAAAACATCTGCAAATCACGTATTTGATAAAAGATTTGTTGAAGAACATACAAAGAACATATAACTCCTACAACTCAAATAAAAAAAGAAAATACCTCAAAAATGGTCAAAGGATCTGAAAATGTAAACTCGTAACATTCTGAGGGCGAAGAGTAGAAAAGTTAAGTGAGCCAGATGACCGAAGGGTCCAGAAGGTGAGCTTCAGGAGAGCAGGGTTTGGGCGGTGCTGGGTTCTTGCCGCTTGGAAGGGCTCCCAGCAGAGCGAGGCCCTGGGAGCGTGTGCCCAGTGAACGACAGACCGCGCGCAGACACGCTTGGCGAGGTAGGAGTACGAAGGTGTGCTTTATCCGTCCTTTAAAAAAAAGCTCGGAGTGCTAATGGTGGATTTTGAGTTTGTTTTTACTATTTTCAAAAAACGGCGCATTTGTAAGATGGTGATAGAGGAAAACTTGAAAGTTTTCATCTTCCTAAACACTGGCTGGGAGCCTCACGGAGAAGTGGCTTTGATCCCAAAGTTACAGTACCTGGAATCCTTCAGCATCTCCTGCTCAGAGAATGGACCTTTTCCCCCTTTTTTTGAAGACTGTTTGTGCCATGCCTACAAAGCCTTCTCTGCCCGTCTGGCACAGCCGAATCCTTCCGGATCTCTAAATGTTGGCTTCATCGTCGCTTCAGAAAAGTCATCCCTGACCACCTTACCAAAACCAGGCTTTCCCTTCTCCAGCATGGCCTCCTCCATACATTTCCCTCCACAACTGCTCAGAGATGGTGTTCACATATTTGTTCCTACTGTCCGTCTCCCTCACTAGACTATGCTATGCTGACTCCCTTACCACTGTATCCCCTGGACTGAGCAGGCACTTGAATACTTTTGAATAATATGTTAACCACCCATATACAGATTTTATTACTGTGCTCACAGATAGAAACCAAATGCTCCATATAACCAAGACAATCTTTCTTACACCGGTCATGACACACTTCTGTATGTACATGCAAATATCACCACGGATGTTGTAGCAACAGTTCTGGCCATCCGTGGGAAAAGGCCTCAAGCTAATTAAGCAACCATCTTTGAACTCTGGGGTTTTGCAGTCAGGGTGGTTAGTGAAGAAAGGGTAACAGGAAATAGACAAAGGAAAGATTTAAGTCCCTTAGTCTAAGGCGTAAAAGATCTCAATACAGCCTTAATAATGGTCTTCTTGTTTGGCACCAGCAACAAATAAATTACTATCATATGACATGTGGAGGTGAATGAAAAACAGCCAAGGGTATGGGCAGGGAGAGGGGAAAAGTACAAGGTCTCCATCCCACATCCCACAACGTTCGCCAACTGACGTATCTCTCTTTCTGTTTCCCAGAGGTATCGGAACCTAGAAATTAGCAGATTCTTTCCCACCAACCAACTCTGACTTTGCATCCTGCCTGTACAGGAAAAAGGAAAGATGCGTGGCTTAGGGAAGCTTCAATGCACTCATTCATGGAATTTTTTAAAAAGTTGAGAAGGGAAAAAATAGGCTGAAGATTCTGGGCTATTGGAAGTCCAGCAGATGAGGCTGCCGTCCCCGCTGCTCCCAACGCACCCGGGCCCTCTCCAAGCTGCTACTAATCTCCTGGGTAAATGCCTACTGAGCACTGACATCAGCAAGCATTTAGTGATGTTAAATGTGAGTGTGGTGCAAGGTCTGCTCTCGAGGATTCTGTGGGGGCCAGAGAAGTAAGACAGAGCGAGGCCGAGAACCCCCGCGGGGCCTGGCACATCGCTGGCAGTGCAGAATGAAAGAGCAGCAGGCGCACACACGCGGCTGAAGACTGCAAACGAGAGTGATGCTTTGGTGCTCCATAAAAGGAAGAAATCACACTATGTTCCCTTAGCTCCTACTTTTATTGCCAACACTTGAAGTACAAGAAGTAAGAATAGTTCATTCATTGATGGGTTCAGCAAAGGCCTCCTATGCTGGGCAGTAAAGCTACAGCAAAGAGCAGGAGGGATGTGTACCTTCCTTCGTGGAGCTTAGACTTCTCTGAGAAACCGCTTGATCCAAAAGGATGGCAGAGCCATCTCCACCCCTAAGTTTTCCTTGGATGGGCCCGTGGTGGCCATTTTAAAGATGGGAAATGCAGCCCCACCAAGTGCGTGAATAAATCTAAGCAGCTGAGAAATCCTTACGTCAACAGGTTAAAAGGCCTGACTCTCTCTTTAAACATACAAAATAAAATAAGAGATGCAGAGTTGACTAATGCCAACAACTCTCATAGTCCTGAGAGCTAGATACAAAACCTCTGACATTCTGGGGACAACTGACTCTTTTTTTTTTTTTTTTTAAAGATTTTATTTATTTATTTGACAGAGACAGAGAGAGAGAGCACAGCAGGGGGAGTGGCAGAGGCAGAAGCAGGCTCCCCGTTGGGCAGGGAGCCTGACACAGGGCTCAATCCCAAGATCTCGGGATCATGACCTGAGCCGAAGGCAGATGCTTAACTGAGCCACCCAGGTGCCCCAAAGAGAACTGACTCTTAACAGATTGTTTAGATGACATGGAAAAATTAATGCGTAATTTTTCATTTGTCATTTACATTAGAGAATGAATTTTTTAGATTTTAAAAAAGATTTTACCTATTCATTAGACAAAGAGAGAGAGAGAGAACGAGTGCATGAGCAGTAGCAGAGGGAAGAGGGAGAAGCAGACTCCCCACTGAGCAGGAAGCCTGACACGGGGCTTGATCCCAAGACCCTGAGATCACAACCTGAGCAAAGGCAGACACCCAACTCACTGAGCCATCCAGGAGCCCTGAGAATCAATTTTTCAAATACATTAACAGAAAGTAAAAACTGTGGCATTTGCAAGCAAATTTTTATCAGGAAATTAACCATTCAACAATGTAATCAAGGCCTACACATTTAAACTATTACTATTTATATAATTAACAATGGAACATTCAAGGTACTGTGCTGCTCTTCACACACAGTTCACACATTATATTTATTCCCTTCCTTCCTCTCCCCTTCTTCCCTCCTCCTCCCCTCTCACCCACTCCCTGTCTGGGCAAGCCAGCCAGAACTAATCACCGGTGCCTCTTTCCTCACCATCAGTAGAGCACTGTCATTTCCTGTTATATTTGTGTTTACATGTCTATATTCCCAGCTAGTTCGTGGGAGAGTCTCTTGAGGGCAGGAGCCATAACTTCACCACCTTTTTTCCTCAGGGGTCTAGCATAGTTCATGAGACACTGGCAGGGCTCACCAGTTATTGAGCTGAATTTACGGATTCTAATTCACTGAATTCACTGTCCTATATCAGTAGAGCCAACAACAAAATAGATTTATTAATAATTTGACAGGATTTGGAGATAAGTAAAAACCCAAAGTTAAGCCAACACCTTTCTCTATTAAAAATTACTGTCTGAGGGCGCCTGGGTGGCTCAGTGGGTTAAAGCCGCTGCCTTCGGCTCAGGTCATGATCCCAGAGTCCTGGGATCGAGGCCCACATCGGGCTCTCTGCTCAGCGGGGAGCCTGCTTCCTCCTCTCTCCTCTCTCTCTGCCTGCCTCTCTGCCTACTTGTAATCTCTCTCTCTGTGTCAAATGAATAAATAAAATCTTTAAAAAAAAAATAAAAAAAAATAAAAATCACTGTCTGAAGTGCCTCTTATGAGGAAGCAGTGGATGCATTTATCACATAACCGCAAATCTGCAAATCGTTCCTTGATTTTTATTCACCATTCCCCATTCAGCATATTTGATGGTTTCTGATGGCCTAGCATAGGACTTTTTGCAAAGTAGGCATTTCACATGTAGTGATAATTAATGACTTGGACTTCAGATACATCTTTAATAAATGGGTTATAATAAGTCAGTTTGGGCTTATAACTAGTTTTTTGTTTTTTTTGTTTTTTTTTTTTCATTTGAGAGAGAGTGAGAGAGAGCATGAGAGGGGAGAAGATCAGAGGGAGAAGCAGACTCCCCATGGAACTGGAAGCCCGATGTGGGACTCGATCCCGGGACTCTGGGATCATGACCTGAGTGAGTCGAAGGCAGTAGCTTAACCAACTGAGCCACCCAGGCGCCCCTATAACTAGTAGTTTTAGTCTTGGTTTAATTTTGTAAGTAGAGAACAAAACAGACAAAAGTCAGAAGTCTATCCCAAAGTGGTTTTGACCCCTCCAGCTAAAGTGAGTTTCCCATCATTGAAAATTCTAAAATAGATGTGGGATGGTCATTTGTTGGGGATATTATGAAAAATATACAAACATCAGGTCAGGAAATTCAAATGAATGCCCTTCAAAGTCTTTCCATTCCAGATATTCTGAGATGTTTAAATCACCACACACATACACACACACACACACACACGCACACACATGAAATGCCTCCTTGAAATAGACTAGGATAACAAAGAATATCTTTTGCCTGTTTAAAAATAAAGGTAAATATTATTTTTCAAATAAAGAATAGGTCATTTATTTTCAATAACATTTAGAATATGAATTTGAAACTTCAATAATCTCTATATGGGATCTAATGAAGACATAAAACCCATTCAAATGACATTTTATTTAGCACCTACATGCCAGAAAAATTCTAAACAGCAGAGATAAAAAAAAAACTGTGTTAGTTTCCTACTGCTGCTGTAACAAAATACAACTTTAGTTGCTTAAAACAACACAAATATATGAACTTAAAGCTCAAGAGGTCAGAGTCCAAGACAGGTTTTACAGAGCGAAAACCAGCAAGCCAGCAGAGCTGTGTTCCTCCTGGAGACTCTCAGTGAGAATCTGTTCCTTGCCCTTTCCAGCTTCTAGAGGCCCTGCCTTCCTTTTCTCACGACCCCATCGCTTCAATCTCTACTTCCACTGTCATACTCCTTCTCTATTTCCGTGCCTCCCTCCTTCCCTTACAGGGACCCTAGTGATTCTATTGCACCCACCCCAATAATCCGGGATAATTTCCCAACACAAGATCCTTAACTTTATCACATTTGCAAAGTCCCTTTTGCCAAGTAAAAAAAACCACATTCACATACTCTGGGAATGGGGACATGGACATCTTTAAAGGACCATTAGGCTGCCTACTATAAGGAATGAAGAAACAAGAGAGATCCTGTGGACACAGGGTTATACTCAAGTGGGTAAAACGGGAAGGTAAATATACAGATACGTGATGTAACGTCAGGTAATGACAAGGGTTATGAAGGAAAAATAGAGTGGGGTAGCATGCTATATTATGATATAGCTTCATTGATGATGTATTTTTTTAAAAGATTTTATTTATTTATTTGACAGAGAGAGACACAGCGAGAGGGAGAATATAAGCAGGGGGTGTGGGAGAGGGAGAAGCAGACTCCTTGCTGAGCAGGGAGACCGATGTGGGGCTCGATCCCAGGACCCCGGGATCATGACCCGAGCCGAAGGCACATGATTAATGACTGAGTCACCCAGGTGCCCCTTGAAGATGTATTTTTTTAAACAGGAAAGGTAGAAAATAAATTTTAAGCATGGTAAGTTTGAGATACCTATTAGACTTCCAAAGGAAAAAGTCCTGACATGAATGCCGCTGGAAGTTTATGATTCTAGATTTCCGTGGAGAAGTTGTGGAGACTTATCTGAATACACACACACACACACACACACACACACACACACACACACACACATATGTGTATATATATATATATATATATATATATTCACCAGTTTTCATAAATGATACAAATGAACAGCCAGATGAATAGATACAGAGCAAGGTCTGGAAAAGTCCCAAATATAAGAACTTCTGTTGCTTTGAAGTTGGGGTGCTCAGCATGTAAATATTACAGCCATGGGTCTATGATCACTCAGGGGCAGTCAAACAAGAAAAGAGTTGCAAAGACTTCAAAAGGCAGGAAAAGAAGGAGCAGGAAAGGTGACAAGGAGCCCATGAGGTGGGAAGGGTAGTGGCCTAGATAAGCCAAGGGACAGAAAAGTTTCAAGGAGGAAAGGGTGATCACCAGGACCAAAGGTTCATCAAAAGGTTGGTTTTGGGGCGCCTGGGTGGCTCAGTGGGTTAAAGCCGCTGCCTTCGGCTCAGGTCATGATCCTGGGGTCCTGGGATCGAGCCCCACATCGGGCTCTCTGCTCAGCGGGGAGCCTGCTTCCTCCTCTCTCCTCTCTCTCTGCCTACTTGTAATCTCTCTCTCTGTGTCAAATGAATAAATAAAATCTTTTAAAAAAAAGGTTGGTTTTGATGAATCACTGGGACCTGGACATGAGTGGAATAGTGGGGACAAAAATTTAATTGGGGATGGATTCAGAAGAGTGGGAAATGAAGAAATGAAGATCGGATAGAGGCAACACTACTGGGGAGAGCTGCTTTCAAGGAGCACAGCAATGAGGCAGCAGCTGGACAGGACGAGGGGTCAGATGAATTTTTCCTTTTTAAAGATGGTAGACACATTATAAACATGTGCTGATGGAAAAGTTCTAGTAGAAAGAGAGCACTGATGTCAGAGGACAGTGAGGTGATAACTACTCAGTAAATGGGTTGGCTAGGCAGTACTGAGTGCCCTGGAACTTTGTATAAATTTAAGATGCAATCAGCACGGCTGTCTACTCAAAATCAGTTGCTTGGGTGTTGGTGTACAATAGGCAAAGAAATAGATTTGACCAGGTTGAAATTTTTCAGGTGAGTACAACAGAGGGAGGAAGGGACAAGGGCATGGCTATAATAAGGCGCCACAGAATCTAAGGTAGAAGAGAGGGACACAGACACAGGAGGTGGGAGTGAAAAGGCAGGAGGCTCGATGGATTGGAGATCCTTCTGGGATTGATGAAATATCAAAATTCGAGGACTGGAGGAAGCGGTGGCAAAAAAGTAGCAGCCTTTACACTGAGTTTACCATCAGCACAAAGGATTCAGACAGTCCCAGAGTTCATCTGAGAATCCTGACAGAGAGACAGTATGGCTGTCTTTCAGAAGTGACTCAGTGCTGCTCTATCTTTAGTTCTCTCCTTGAGGTCAAAATCCTGTGTTAACCAAGGAATGGAAGAACCAGTCAGGAAAACAGAAAAAGGAGCCATAGGCTCACCCATGTGGGCTTGTCAGAGGGCCACACCAAAAGATTCAGTCCCAATTTCTAAAAGCATTAGGAAGAAAATCCTGAAGAAAACCACAAGTCTTCTATTTTGTATATATGCACAGTGTACTGTGTACCCTTGTAAAAACATACCCACCTGCTCAAGTCTTATAGATTTAAAAATATCTCTTGGATAAAATCAGAGAATGTCATGTGAAATTTCTGTCTCTCACACTACACTGGCTGAGCTGAAAAAGACTTTTGTTTGTCCCTTGGGAGAAATCATACATCTTTTTCTCAAAGAAAGCCTTCAGGCTTTAGGGGTAGGGTTTTACAGAGGGCTTTTATTTTTCTTCTTCAAACCAAATTGGAAATTTTGTTTTTGTCAGAAGACTTGAAAAACACACCCCTTTGCAGCTATCAACTATAACATCTGAATGCTTAATTCAGTCCCCTTGAAAAAGGCAGCTGCCACAACAAATCGACTGTCTTTGTCTTTAATCTCTATTCTCATCTCTAGAGAAACTTAATAATTTTGAAGCCATGAACATGTAGGATACAAGTAGGACAAATAAAATCTGTACAAAAATTTCCTTCTGTTTCATTCCTTACACGATTAGGCAAAAACAAACTATGATGTTTCACTCTTTGTTCAAAAAAGGTACATGCATGTGTATATCTAAATTTTGAGGCAAATAATAGCTTATATTACACAATGATGTATTTCTTAAACATGTTTTATATTCAAGTAAGTATTACATCTTGGAAAAAATGGAAGTTTGACGTGGAAAGCCATATTTGGTTTAGTTTCACCCACATGTCTCAAAAGAGCCATCTGTTCACCTTTCAGAAAGCTGTCCCCTTCTCCATGTGCACAACAGCAATCAAGGGAAATTAATACATGAGTGAATAAGAAATGCAACCTCACTGCAATACTAACATTTTTGAATGAATCAGTAATCCCTTTCTTTTTATCTAATAGCTGGTTTTTCTTTAAGTTCCAGCCATGCTTTAAAACTTTCCATTTAAAAAGGTATAAAAAATAATAAAACAGTCCTCTCCCCTATCTTAAGAAATAAAGTGTACCCTTTTCTGATCTATCTTCTTTCCTTTCCCTCTTAAAGAATGGCATCATCTTGAATGTGGTATCTATCATCCCAACTCACATCCCTTTACTTTTTATCACTCTGTAGATAGCCATAAACAATAGTATTGTTTTTGCATGTATTAGAACTGCACATAAAAATGAGGGTTGCTGGTGGGTGGGGGGGTAGGGTTAGGGTGGCTGAGTGATGGACGCTGGGGACGGTATGTGCTATGGTGAGTGCTGTGAATTGTGTAAGACTGATGATTCACAGACCTGTACCCCTGACACAAATAATACATTATAGATGTTAATTTAAAAATGGTCTTGTAGTATATCCTTGCAGAACTTTTTGTTAATCATTTTTAGATTTGTCTATGGGGACACAGGTAAACATAGCTCACTTATTTTCACTGCCAAATAGTAGTCCATTGATTGACTATTCTATAATTTATATATTCTTTCTATTGTTAACTTGCATTAAATGCTACCATCAGCAGTCTTATAAATATCTCCTGCATAGAGGTGTGAGAGCTTCTCTAGAATGGGAAAGTTAAGTTAAAGTTTGATCAGATATTGTCCAAAATATTGTCCAGACATTGTCCAGACTTACTCTCATATAAGCAGAAGGAAATCTGCCCTTTTCCTACCAAATCAATAATATTTCATTTTACATTCACATTACTGCTATCTTGAACATATTTTATGTGTATGTTATCACTCTTCAGTAAATTGCCTGTTCAAGTCCTTTGTCCACTTTTTGGTCTACTTCTCTTTTTTTCTAATTTAAATTTAAGAGTTCTTTATATATTCTGGATACCAGTACTTTGTTGTTTATAGGTATAATACATCTTCTACTTTGTGGTTTGTCTTCACTTCTATTTTATGGGATTTTCTTTATTCATACAAGTTTTTGTTATAAATGTAGTCAAATTGATCAAACCTTCCTTTGTAATTTGTGTATTTCGTATTTCGTTTAAGCAATTCTTGCCTATCAGGAATGTTTAAATATATTCTTCTGTCTTCTTTTAGAGATTCTGAAGTATTTTCAGATTTAAGTCTCCAACTCCCCTGGTATTGATTTTGTTTGTGGCTAAAAGTATAAAAACAATTATGTATTTTTTCTAATTAGTTGGTTGTCCCGGCAACATTTATTGAACAGTCTATTCAGTGACTAATCCGTCTTCATGGGTCTGCATGAAAGCCAGGCCTTTCATATACCAACCATCTATATCTGTGTGGCTCTGTTCATGTGCTCCCTACTGTGGGCTCTATCTCTGCCTGTAATAGCACCACATTTAGAGCTTAATGAATCTCCAAACTTCATATTTCTTCAAAATTGTCCCATTCCAAAAACTGGCTATTTTTGGCCCTTTGCTTTTCCACTTGAGCTTTAAAATCAACTTTTTAGGTTTCATTAAAAATCTTACTGGGATGTTTATTGGAATGGCCTTGAATTTGTAGACTTATTAAGGAGAACTAACATCTTTATGACATTGAGCCACCCTATCTACAAACCTGGCATTCCAAAAAACATGGAATATTTTCTAAATTTCATGTTATCCTTATATGAAGGCCTTACACTCTGTACTTTCTGTATCATTTCAATCTTAGTCTATGTGCTTTAAAAACAAACACACCGCCACCATGTTAGCGTTGTAATAGTTATTCTGTTTCTCACTTTCAGTACAGTATTCAATAACTCACATGAGACTTTCAACGTTTATTACAAAATAGGCTTTGTGTTCGATGATTTTCCCTGACTGCAGGCTAATGTGCCCTGAGCACATTTAAGGTAGGCAAGGCTAAGCTACGCTGTTTGGTAGGTTAGGTGTATTAAGTGCAGTATATTGGGATGTAACCTGGTTCTAAGTTGAGGAAGATCTGTACACAGAGAAACGACAAAATCAACAAGTGGAAGTATATCCTCAAATAACTATCCTCAGTATTTCTGTGAAACATAAAGTTATCAAAGAATCAGGGACATTATTTAGAATATATTTCTGAAAACTTATTTCCTGAGCTTGCTTATTCTTTCAGATAAATAATGCCATTTCTTGGCCTTTCCTACAGGCCCTATTTTCTGTTCCTCAAAACTCTTCAAGTGCCAGATTCAAAAGAAGTGAGCTGTGTGTTAAAAATCATGAGATAATTCTTTTAAATTGTACACACAAAGTAGATCATGCTTTACTCAATTGAATAAGACTTTAGCTCCCTTGCTGTATTTGTTTTAGCGCTATGAAGAGGCAATTTTAAGACAAGAATTTATCCAATAATTTAACAAAGCTACATTCAGAAAACTGGCAAGCTTTACAGAACATCTTTTGGAGAGCAAATATTGTATTTATTTATTGTTCTATTCATCATGTAGCATAATGTGAATATTATAGTACAATTAATAATCACTGTGATTGTAAAAGTAATATATATTCACAGCTGGGTTTGAAAACCACCCTTCTGTCTATTTATTATTCATTAAATCATTCAAAAAACAGAGAATGAAAGCTTTCTATGAGAATTCAATATACACAGTGTACATTGTTTTAGTTGACTTTAATTTGCATTTGCTAAGTAATGAAGTCTTTCCTTATCTTCCCCAAATAGATGACATATGCCCATCATCTAAATCTCTACAAAAGTTCTACTTTGCTTCTTAAGGCAATTATCAATTTTTCCTTACATTTCTGCTATTTGTGACATCATATAATTTTCTGTGCTCTAATATGGTGGCTATATGAATGGGCCATCAAGTCACACAGACTTTTAACCCTGTATCGTTTATGCAGGAACTATGTGACCATGGACAAATTATGTGACCTAAGAGGCCTTAGTTCCGTCATCCATAAAATGAAGAAAGTAATACTGAGCTACATTATAAGGCTGTTGTGAGAATACAGGTTTAATGAAAGAGTTTAATGTATAGTTTGTATTCACTTATCTACCATCATTAGTATCATCATATTATGTCCTCCCCCAACTCCTCTAAAATCTAATTTGCAAGTTCCTGGAAGGGCAGAAGCCACAGGTTACCTTCCTTCACATAGCTGACAACTTGCTGAGTAACTCCTATGTGTAAGACACACATAAAGTAATTAATAAAATTTGTTGAATTAAAGATATTTCTCTATGTAGTATACTCCAAGTTTGTTTGTTTGTTTTTTAATTTTCCTCTTTATATGTCTGTTTTCTCAAATTAGGTAATAAGCCATATAAGGGCAGGTGGCAGTTCAACAAATGAAAAAATGAACCATAATAAATAAATGGTGATAGTAAATAAGTATATACTGAATATACATTTAAAATGAAAATCACTGACAAATCCAAAATAAGATATTAAGATATTTTCAGATGTAATTAAAAGAACACACAAAAAACAAGGTTTCCATTTTCAGGCAGGTGCCTGAAAAATGTATATTTTTAAAAGACAAAGATCTACCAATATTTTAGTAGACAAAGATTCAACATCTATTAAAAAATTCTGATCTTGTCATTTTCATGGATGAAAAATGGTTTCCTAATAATAATACAGGAAGCCAATCTAACATCAAGCATTTAAATCTATGAATCTCATCTAAAATATTTAACCCCTTGATAAAGATTGTATATCTAGACATAGTTAAAAATTGTGGCATAAATCATCCAGGAAGAACAGCTTATGAGTAGAATTTCAATAAAAGATATTTCATTATAAACAGCTGAAAATAAGATGCTATGATAACTGTGTACTGTTTGACAGAGACACAATATTTTCCTTTCCAACATTTTTGTGTGAAGAGAGCTGTAGGTGTTTTTCCCTTCCTTATTTTGCTGGTGGGAGAAACCCAGAAACCAAAGACAGTAAGAATAATGACTGCATTTATAAAGAAAGATTTTTTTTACTTTTTAATCAATTACCACAGGGAAAGATGGCCTGGGAGAAATAACTTATAATACTGCCATCGTTAAGGTCTCCTCTCATGTCGCCATGTCTAAGTCAGAGTCTCCCAGAGCTCCAACAGCTGTGGAAGCTCTTCATCCAAGATCTGAGCTTTGAAACAACAGATGAAACTCTGAGGAACCATTCTGAACAACAGGGAGTGCTCTCAGACCGTGTGGTAATGAGAGATCCAAACACCAAGCACGCCAGAGGCTTTGGGTTTGTCACCTATGCCACTGTGGAGGCGGTGGAGGCAGTCATGAATGCAAGGCCACATAAGGTGGATGGAAGAGCTGTGGAACCAAAGAGGGCTGTCCCAAGAGACGAATCTCAAAGATATGGTGCCCACTTAACCATGAAAAAGATTTTTTGTCGGTGGCATTTAAAAAAGACACCGAAGAGTATCACCCAAGAAATGATTTTGAACAGTATGGGAAAACTGAAGTAACTGATGTCATGACTGACCAAGGCAGTGGCGACAAGAGAGGCTTTGCTTTTATAACATTTGATGACCATGACTCCGTACACAAGACCGTCACTGAGAAATCCCTACTGTGAATGGTCAAAACTGTGAAGAAAGAAAAGCCCTAGCCAAGGAAGAGGCGGCTAGGGTTTCATCCAGCCAAAAAGGTCTAAGTAGTTCTGGAAACTTTGGTGGTGGTCATGGCGGTGGTTTTGGTGGTGGTCATGGCGGTGGTTTTGGTGGAAATGACAACTTTGGTCGCGGAGAAAACTTCAGTGGTGAGGGGGCTTTGCTGGCAGTCGAGGTGGTAGTGGGTATGGTGGCAGTGGGGATGGCTATAACGGATTTGGTAACGTTAGAAGCAGCTCTGGAGGTGGCGGGTGCCATAATGATTTTAGCAGTTACAATAATCAGTCTTCAAAATCTGGACCCATGAAAGGAGGATATTTTGGAGGCAGAAGCTCTGGCCCCTATGGTGGTGAAGGCCAATACTTTGCCAAACCACGAAACCAAGGTGGCTACGGTGGCTCCAGCAGCAGCAGTAGCGACGGCAGTGGCAGAAGGTTTTAACGACTGCCAGGAAACAAAGCAGAGCGGGAGAGGAGAGCCAGAGAAGTGACAGGGAAGCTACAGGTTACAAGAGCTTTGTGAACTCGGCCAAGAACAGTGGTGGCAGGGCCAAGCTGCCACAAAGAAGACATGTTTTAGACAATACTCATGTGCATGGGCAAAAAGCTCGTGATTAATTGCATAGCAGGTTATTTTAGCTTCTGTTCCGTGGAAGATGTAAAGCACTCGAAGAAAGGGTTTTAAATTAGTTTTTTTTTTTTTTTTGCACCCATGCTGCCAATTGCTAAATGTAATAGTCTGATCATGGCGCTGAATAAATGTGTCTTTTTAAAGATGTGCTGTGTAAAGTCAGTCTACTCTGAAGCTACCTTGGTAAACTGCCTTAACAGTGTGAAGTCAGCATTATTTCAAGATGATACCAGGTTCCATTTGAAATGTATTTGCAACTTGCTTGGGCACAGAAGCCGTAGTCTCCGGAAACCCTGGTGTAGCTGAACTGACAGTTAATGTGTTGTGACCTGGATTTCATGGTGAAAAGAACTTTAGTTGGTTATCTGGTTATTAATACAATCGCTGGCACATCCTATGCAATATATCTAAACGGAACTACCGGATCAGATAAAATTACAGGTGGGAGTGAAGCCTGTGTATCGTCCATTACTGTGTATAATTAATAAATGATTTAATATCCTCTTGAAAAAAAACACTACCATAAAAATTCACACATACTTTTCACAGATGCCATGAGTCAGAGAGAATATGAACTCGATTCTCTAACTCCGTAAAAGAGCGGTGAGCAGTCGTGATAAGCTGTGCGCACACACACAGGAAGAGGCAGGCAGTTCTGAAAGAGGAAGCCATGCCACCACTAAGACATATCCGATATTTCCTGCCACCAAATGTACCCAGTTTTAGCTGCTTCATCGTTCAGTCACCAGATAACCAGCCTTTCTCAAACAGTCTTCCAAGGGTCCCTCCTGGTGGATGGGACAGGGTGAATGCCGACCATCAGTTCATCATAGTCGCTACAGTATTTACTACGGGGTGCAGTCTGGGGTCATCCTGTGTGACCCTATGGCTTGTTCGATCAGTTAGATTCTCACGTCTCTATCTGGACGGGATGCTCTATTCCCAAGCTCTATGTCCTGTCTTGGTAAACTGTTTACTCAGCAGTTCCAAATTTAAGATCAGTCACCTCCTCTCCATACCCTATGTTACTGCTCTGATCAAGCCCTCCCCGCTGTGTATCTGGATTACTACTGCAACTGCCCCTTACTTTTCTATGCCTCCAGTCTCACCTCCCTCTCATCCCTCCTTTATCGTATTTTCAGAGTGCCTATTATGAAATTCAAATTTGCTTGTCACTCTCCTGCTTAAAATCCTTCACTGGTCCGCCTGAAATTCTCAGGGTGAATTTAAACACCTTCCAATGGCATTCAAGGTCATTCATGATCCAGTTTCATCTCTTCTCTCCTGCCTCATCTCTTGCTATAGCTCACCACCCACTGCCCCAAGGCTGCAGCCAATCAGGAATGCCCACAGTATTCTGAATTCACCATGCCCTCCCAAGCCTTCTTGCCTATGCAGAAACCGGGCTCTGTCCTGGCTTCCCATATAATCAGGCAAATTCTTAAACAATCTGCTCAGGTAGGGGCGAGCCTACCTGAGGGGAGCCTGCTTCTCCCTCTGCCTCTATGTGTGCTCGCTCACTCTCTCTCAAAATGAATAAATCAAAAAAAAAAAAAAAGGATCTGCACAGGTATCGATCTCTGGGAGGTTATTTCTGATTAACTTTTTGTCCCCCACCTTATTTTTCCAGTCTGCACACACATATGTGTACATACACGCACATTCCTTATTTAGCCACTCTGCTCCTGTCCTGCCATAGCAACTTAGGCATATGTCCCTATTTTCAGACTTAGTCCCTCATCTGTACATTCTCACTGCTTGGTATATAACAATGTTCAGCAAATGTTCTGAATGAAAGAAAGATCTATTCTAGCTGTCTCTTTTGCTCACCCTTCCCCCCGACACTCGCAGTTCTCACTTCATACTGGCTTGCATCTGTATTACTCCACCAAAAAAGCCCTCCAAATGGTAACCAAAAGTCTCTGCCAAATTCATCAAACATTTTTCAGTCCTTCTCCTGGCTTTCAGTTATACTGCTGTACCCATGCCCCGGACACACTCCTCTCTTGCCTGCCAGGACGCTGCATGCTCCCACCCATCCCTGGGCTCCAGCCCTCTTTTCAGTCCCTAGGGAATACCCAGCTCCCCTGCAAGATGGTCTTTGCACACAATGTTCTCTCTGTCTGGAACACTCCAGTACTCCTAACCCTCTCATCTCAACTCCTGCTGAAGCTTTAGATCGCATTTCTCAAATTTCAATGTGCATGTAAACTACTGTGGGTCTTATTAAAATGCAGAGTCTAATTTGGAGGGTCTAGGACGGGACTGGAGAATCCGCATTTCTTTCTTGTTTTTTTTTTTTTAAGATTTTTATGTATTTATTTGACACAGAGAGAGAGAGAGATCACAAGTAGGCAGATAGGCAGGCAAAGAGAGGGGGGAAGCAGGCCCTCCGCTGAGCAGAGAGCCTGATGCGGGCCTCGATCCCAGGACCCCGGGCTCATGACCTGAGCTGAAGGCAGATGCTTAACCCCCTGAGCCACCCAGATGCCCCCAAATAGCAAGGTTTTATATCTCATTCAAATGTCTTTCCAGGAGAACTTTCTCTGATTCCACCTTATCCACACACCTAATGAAGTCCAATGTCCCCAATTCATACTCTCACTGTACCATGTAACTCCCCATGAGAGCTTTTGCTTAGATTTTCAAACTACATGCATCCTTCTTCCTAGCCCCAGTTTCCACCTAAGACCTGGCACAATCCTTTCTGAGAAATGAATGAACAATGTCTGTTGAGCCTTCTCCTGACAGGCCAAATCACACTAACACAACAAGGTTCACCGTCCCGAGCTTGACTCCTGCAGAAATCCAGCTCATCTGCGGTTAGTTCTCAGGGGGATTTTCTATTCCTTCCCAAGATTCACTCATCTGGGGTCTGCTGAGCTATGCCCAGAGAGTAAATGATTCCACATGCATTGGCCTTTTTGTTCATTGTAACAAGCATGGTTGGACATAGTCTCTGCGTACCGCCTACTAGGTACTCCAGATTCTCTTGTGCTGCGTTTATAAGAAACAGAGTTTAACAAGTAAATTCTACTTATTGTGGCCAGTTCCAAATCTGCCCTGGTGGGAGAAATATTTTGGCACCGGGAGGGAAGGAGGCAGGAGGAAAAGACAAAAACTTTTAGTGCACTCTGATTATTTTCCATTTAAAATTCATTGCCTAGATTCTTATAAAATCTATTCTCTCTTATGCTTAGGGAAAAAAATAACTAGAAATACTATAGGAAAAATTATATAAGTTAATGGCTGGCTACAACATCTAGAACATTTACATGAAGTAAGCTGTGATGGGGAATCTAATGGAAGAGCTTAACTGCGTAAGACACACGACAGGCAGAAGCACACCGCTGTTGCCAAGAGAACTGCCTGCAAGGAGTGCCAAAGCGAACGCTAAAAATAAACAGACCCTAGTTTGAGATATAAACTTCATGAATGTCATTTCCCTTCACTAATAAATACATAAAAATAGTCATAAGCACATAGTAGCACACATAAAAAGACATTAACACTTGATTAAAATATTATTAGTATATCTTAGACAAAACTGTTGCTCTCTGAATAACAAGTTTTAAGTGTGCTTAAGGGAAGAGAACATTTATTTTGAAATTAAAACATTTTTGCCCCCTCAATTCTGTTTGGTAAACCTACTAGTATACGCAACTTGAAAAATGGTGATGTCTTTTTTTTTCTTTCTTTTTTAAAGATTTTATTTATTTATTTGATAGAGAGAGAGAGAGATACAGCGAGAGAAGTAATACAAGCGGGGGGAGAGGGAGAAGCAGGCTTTTCCGCAGAGCAGGGAGCCCGATGCGCGACTCCATCCAGGACCCTGGGATGATGACCCGAGCCGAAGGCAGACGCTTAATGACTAAGCCACCCAGGTGCCCGGTGATGTTTTTTGTAAATAATAATCTTATTTGTGTGCAATTGTTCATGTCATTTAGTTGTATACCAGAAAGTAACAGTTTTTCCAGAGATGAGAGAAAAGGATCTGACCCTCTGATACATTAGTGCCTAAAATGTAAATAGCCACAGTTTTATGCATTCATAATTCACAGAACACTTATGTATATAAATGATTTCTTGAAAAAGAAAGAACAGCTTTTAAAATAGCATTAACATCTTGAATTTTTTTCAGTAATTCTACTGTGTACAGAATTATACAGACTACACAGGATTTTCTAAAAGTACAAATCTGGAAGAGTACATTGCTTAGTCAAATTTTTCAAATTTTCAGCTGATTTTCCAAAGCACACAACTGTCTTCACTTTATCTTAATAATGCATTTCTAGCTCTGTTTAAGGTAATAAATTAATTTAGTTATTTATCATCACCAAATTTCATTAAGTTATTAATTCTTATCCTCAAAATGCATATTTCAGAATTTGGAATAACGTTCCTCAGAATGGTTATTTGCCTGATGCTAGATGTCATTTAGAATTAATTCATTTTACATAATATTAACTATGCACAGAATGGACAGTGTGGGCACAGACCCATTTTATTGAACCTGAAGCTTCAAACAAAAGTTGTCCAAGTGAACTAGGAAATGCCTTTGCAAGTCCCCACCCATGGAGACAAGGTATAACATGGAAACACAGCTCTGTTACATAATGGCTCCCAGAGAGCAGATACCAGCAGAGGCTGAGGAGCAGTGAACGTGGAAGGACTGGATCCCTCGGAACTGTAAGTACTTAGAATCTGAGGAATAACAACAGCAAGAGAAAAGAAAGGTTGGAGGAGACTGCCCGGATTGTGCACATGGGTGTATATTTGCAAAAGTGGGTCAAATCAATAGAAACAAAGAAAATATGAGTTTGGGTATGCTTTCCAGCCTTGCCCACAATATTTGCAGCCCAGCGAACTAAGGATATTTACCAAGAAAACATAGCTCTGTTTAAAAATAAAAGGCAGTGGAAAATAGGATTCACTTTATAGAAATCACACATAACCAAATCTGATGGAAACTGAAGATATCATCTATTCTACAAAGGAAATAAAACCTGCACACACCAGAACTGATAGCAATAACAGCACCAAAGAAAACTTATGCACTCATAATTCTTGCTGCAAAGAATATCCTTTCTTTAAAAGCAATCAACAAACGAAAAGTGAAAATCCTAGTAGGATGAGGTTGGGGACCTGGGGGGAGTAGTAAAAGAAAAATAACCAAAAAGCCCTGTCAAGGAGGTAAAGCCATCCTATTATTGTGAAAGAGAGTTAAAGATATGAGAGCTCAATAACTATTCTTACCAGGAAGCTATATTCACACAATTAAGCTTGAACAACCTATAATGAGCACACTATATGGCACGCCTCCTGGATAATAAGAGACGGTGTGTCTTAAACAATTCTTCTTGGTGAGGATCCTAATATTAAGTTAAGGATTTGTGCTTGTTAAAGCCTGGTATGTGCTGAGGATTTAAGTACTTGGCAAGTAGGAATGGGTAATGTATAAAATCCCAAAG
Source organism: Ailurus styani (assembly GCA_002007465.1). NCBI lineage: Eukaryota > Metazoa > Chordata > Mammalia > Carnivora > Ailuridae > Ailurus > Ailurus styani. Next base: position 680,896 of record LNAC01000144.1, on the reverse strand, counting down.
CAAGCTCCACAACTAATTCCTTGTAATCATTGACACTAGGGCCTATTTCTCTATATGCTCCCAACCAAGTACTGGGGTCCTCAAAACTTGTCCCCCTTTTCTCCCCAAAGAAAGATTTACTTAGGATAAGCCCTGTTGATAATAAGGAAGGTAAGACTAGGATTCAGAATGACAAGGCGTGTAATGTGGGTAGCTTAACTATTGGGGAGTTGCAGGGAGTCAGAGTTTGGGCTCTGAACTTAGTCCCATCTGGGCCCTAGTTCACCTCTATCCCTTCACATTTGGTGTGACTTTGGGCAAGTTACCTTAACCTCTTTCTTTCTCTTTCTTTCCTTCTTTCTTTTTTAAGATTTATTTATTTATTGGTGAGAGAGAGAGAATGCACACATGAGCTTGTGAACAGGGGGTAGGGCTGAGAAGAGGGAGAGAGAAAATCTCAAGTAGACTCCCTACTAAGCACAGAGCCTGACTTAGGGCTTGATCTCAAGACCCTAAGGTCATAGACTGAGCCAAAATCAAGAGTCAGGTGCTTAACTGACTGAGCCACCCAGGCACCCGTGGGCAAGCTACCTTTCTTTAGAGCTAACGTGTGGAGAGAATCTCCATGCGTCCTTAGTAAGGAGACAAAATGCTTAGTCATACATAAAAAATGGTGACTATTTTTGTGGAAACCACAGACATGTTAAGGAGAATGCTCCTAAACTTGACTCAGTGAAACTTTAAAATACATGTCTATAATACTATATTCCTAGATGAGCAAATAAGAAAAAAGGAAAATAACCAAAAAGCCCTGTCAAGGAGGTAAAGCCATCCTATTATTGTGAAAGAGATTTAAAGATACGAGAGCTCAATAACTATTCTTACCAGGAAGCTATATTCACTTGGTAAAGTTGGCAATTCTCCTCAAATTATTTTATAAATAAAATGCAAGTCCCATCAACATTCCAAAAGAATGTTTTTGGAGAATTGACAAAAGAATTCTGAAGTTCATATGGATAAATAATAGGTCAGAAAATCCAAGAAGCATTGGAAGGGAAAACTTGTGCGCTGTATTTTAATGAAATATTTTGAAGTTACAATAATTAAAAAGGTATGAAAATAGATGAAGAACAAACAGATAAATAAGACAGAAGACAAAACCCCCAAACAGACACAAGTACGTAAGGATTTAGTTTTGAGAAGGTTCGAATCAGTGAGGGAAGAAACAATACAAATGGAGGATAACTTTGTTAACTATAAATATGTAATTTATAATACCAAAATTCATCCATCTAGAATTTCAGATTTAATTGCCAAAAATAAAACTTTAAGGGGCGCCTGGGTGGCTCAATCGATTCAGCATCTGACTATTGGTTTCAGCTCAGGTCATGATCTCAGGGTCCTGGGATAGATCCCAGCACATTAGGCTCTGTGCTCAATGGGGAGTCTGCCTGCCCCTCCAGCTCCTGCACATACTCACTCCCCCTCTCTCCCTCTGCTTCTCCCCTCCCCCTTCTCTCTCAAATAAATTAAATTAAAAAAAAAAAAAACCCAAAACTCAAGAGTAGCTAGAGATACTATTTGGGGAGTAAGGAACAACTTTCTTTGCATAAACTCCAAAGAAATCATAAAATTAAAATAATGATACTTTTCAAGAAGTTACTGCAACTAAACCTATCAATCAGAAAGAGAATTCAAGGGGAAACAACAAAGAAAACTTCGTAGCATATGGCAAAGATGGTCAACCTTATTAGTTAAAATGACTTAAGGATCAATTTTAAAATGAACAAAATAGGAAAAATGGGCAAACACACAAATAGGCAATTCTGAGAAATACAAACGAGCAGAAATCATAAAAACAGGTCAAAGCACACAAGTCACTGTTCTTACCACACACACAAAAGGTAACTATGGGAGATAATACATAGGTTAATTATTTCAACTGTGGTACTCATTTCATAATGTGTTCATATATCAAAACAGCCTATTGTACACCTCAAATATATCCAATTTTTTTGGTCAAAAATATCTGTTTTTAAAAGGTTCACAAGTCACTAAAAAATAAAAACACCTCTTGCTTATTACACTTCTAAAGCCTTTTTTTTTAAGTTAAACAATAATTAAATAAGTACAACACCTAACATATGTTTTAAAATGTAGGAAATGGGCACTCTCACATAGTACTAGTGAAATCCAAATTCACACATTCTAGACTGAATTTGCCTTATAGTTTTTGGGTTTTTTAAAGCTCCTATCTGTTATTTTTTTAAAGATTATATTTATTTATTTGATAGAGAAAGACACAGTGAGAGAGGGAACACAAGCAGAGGGAGTGGGGGAGGGAGAAGCGGCTTCCCGCTGAGCAGGGAGCCCAGTGTGGGGCCTGATCCCCAGGTCCCTGGGATCACGTGAGCCCAAGGAAGACGCCTAACGACTGAGCCACCCAGGCGTCCCTAAAGTTCCTATCCTTTAATTCAGTGATTCCTCATATAGAATATGTTTCTTGGTTCCAAATCCAGCCTTCAAAACTCTATTCTGTGATGCTGAGATTGGGCCTCTACCAACTACAGCTTTCTCTTGCCAGTGGGCTCCCTGATAGGCTCTGCCAAAAGGAGCCATGATGGAGAGGCCAGAGGTCAGAGGGGAAAGAGACTCCTCCCCCTGTCTGACTGCTGCTCCAGTCAGCCTCTTCCCAGCAACAGCCTTGACCCCGCAGAGACCTTTGTACCAGGTGATCAGTGCCCCTCAGAAGTCTGGGTTCAGTCTGCAGGATCTGTCTTCTGAGCTCTTGAGGCTGGAGGGCAGGCCCTCTTCTCCAAGCCTCTAGCACCTAACAGCAGCAACCTCTTCCTAGGAGACTATATTTTAAATGTTAACAACAGTTGTCTCCTGGTAATTTTTTGTTTCTTGTGTTTTCTCTCCTTGTTTTTCATTCTTTGTATAATTAGGAAAGTTACTGCTTTAAAAACATACACATGCACATTACATAATGGTTAAAAGCACACTCTGTAAAACTAGATAGAGTTCGAAATCCAACTTTGTTACTTACTGGCTAGATGACCTTGAGTAAATTTCAAATGCTCAAGTTAGTATCCAAGACATACAAGAGCTCAGAAAGAATTCCACTGAATGGATACACACATTTGTTTCTCTTGATAAAAGTAGAGTCATATTGCTTATGATATTCTTTTTTTACTTATAAAAAGATAAAAATCATATTTAAAAAAATTTTTTAAAGATTTTATTTATTTAACAGAGAGAGAGAGATCACAAATAGGCAGAGAGGCAGGCAGAGAGAGAGAGTAGGGAGAAGCAGGTTCCCTGCTGAGCAGAGAGCCCGATGCGGAACTTGATCCCAGCACCTTGAGATCATGACCTGAGCCGAAGGCAGAGGCTTAACCCACTGGGCCAACCACGTGCCCTTAAAAATTTTTTTAAATAAAAATCACACTTCCCTATAAAGAAATATAAGTGGTTTTTAACTTTCACTTTGAAATAATTTCAAGCTTATAGAAAAGTTGCAAGAATAATGAAAAGGACTCTCATATACCCTTCATGTGGATTCAGGTATTGACATTTTGCCACATCTTCTATATCATTACCTATTTATCTAATTTTTTTTTCTGAATCTTTTGAGAGAAGCTATAGACACTATGCCTCTTTACCTCAATTACTATTGTGGGTATTTCCTAAGGACAACACCATTCTCCCATTTAACCACAGTATCATTATCAAAATCAGGAAATTTAGCATTGATACTATCATCTAATATTCAGCCTATATTACCTTTTTTTCCAACTGTCTTAATCACGTCTTATATAGCAACTTTCTGACTGACCCAGAATCAAATCCAGAATCACACACATTATATTTAGTTGTTGTTAAACATGGTATGGCTACAAAATATTCCATTCATGGTTATACTATCCTCCTATGCAACCCATTCTCTCGTAAAGGACCTCTGATTTGTGGCCACCTTCTTGTTATTATAAGTCATACTAGAATAAACACCCTTGAATAGAAGTCTTTGTCAGTCCGTCTTATTATTTTTTAAGATGATTTAGGACCTTTAGAATGATCCTTCAGGATCCAACAGGAAAACAGAAACCACAGAGTTATTTTAACAGAGAGAATTTAATATAGGGAGCTGGTTAAACAGGTTTGGGAGTCTGCAAAGGCTGAAAGGGAACACAGAGGTAAAGGCATGAAACAACGACCTCGGTAGCACTGGAGGAAGAAAGGAAATATGTTGGATTATTGGACACTAGGCACTTAGAGGCCCCTAGCTGACTTGAGATGGTTTGTTCATAGGACAGAAGAGGAATGTTCATTAAAAAGACATTCTGAAAAGGAAGAGGAAATGCCTGGCATTCCTTCTCCATCTCCCCTTCAACTTAGAACAAACAAGTTAACTTGTAAGTGCTTTAGTAAAATAATCCAAACAAACACCGAAAAGTAAAAGAATTTTGACACCATAAGCACTGAAACCCAGCAAAATTCTGTAACGATTTGGAAAGCAATTTAAAATGTACATGTAATACACAAACTGGACTTTGTAGTGGCCATCACTATCTCATGCAAAGAGAAAACGCTATAGAAATTAGGTTTTTTTTTAAAAGTCAAGTTATACTAAAACATTCTTCAACTGTAAAAATCCATCTGAAATGTGATAGGAGCTAGTTGGCTGGTTCAAAGCAACAGAGATTTATCTGTGTTTGAGAATGTATGATTGTGCACATCCTATGTGACCTTCTACTGACGCCTACACTTCAGAAAGTAAATGGAAAGACGCAGGAGGAACTAGACAAGGACCAGCACGGGCCTTAATAGCCACATCACTGATTATAAGGGTTTTAATCTCTCTGAAGCCCTAACATATTTTACACATCCTGATTTCATAAAGTACAAAGAAATGACTGAAAATTCCTATTAGCAGATTGTTGACTACCTCCACCAAATAATTAGCTGTCAAGTGGCTAAATAGAAGGGCAAAGCCAACTAGCTTTACCATGGATGCAGCCCCAAATAACTCAAAACCGGACAGGCAGAGATGGACAGAAGAGCTGAAAGCTGAGTTCACCATTTTCCACGAAATTCTGAAAGACCCGCGTGTGGTGTTTAGCTCCACAGTGAACCGCCCTCCGGGTCAGCAGCAGGAAGCTCATTCCCGGCTGACAGTCCAAGAGACAGGCACTTTTCAGAGTGCTACTGGAGTAATTTCCTGTGTGAAAAGCTCACTGCTGTTCTTGCATTCCTCAGGGTGCATTTCTTCTCATCTCAGAGGATGTTGCTCTTCCACAGGAAGAGGAAGGAACCAGTTGTTACTGGCTGTGTGGGCGGAGAGAGCTGTGGGGCATTGTCAGCATGCCTCAGGCTCAGCTGTGGGAACTGGGGGTGCGGCTGAGATTCCCGGGCCCGGGACCCCGGGTAGCGCTGCAGCAGTTAGGGGTTACGGTTTAGATGGAAGGCAGAAGTAATACCTGGAACTTCAACACCTCCAGTTCCCAGAAATATGCTCATTTTCTAAAGGAAATTGTAAAAAAGTACTCCGTTGGATTCCCAAAGAGCATATTTTTAAAAATCTTTTTGGAGAGAGTCTCCTTTTTCTTTCTACTTTTGTACATTTCATAAAAAAGACTTTAAGTCCTAAATCATTTTTGTTGAAATGTAATTTGTGTAACATTTTTTGGTAAAAGGAAACACTCGTTAATGTAAACTTTCTTTCTCTGTGACCTTGAAACTGGGAACGAAACTCAAATTAGTATACTTTTCAGTATAGCTAAGTCAAACACTTGGAACTTATGATCATTATGATTTTTATTAAAAAGGACATTTTTTTATTTGAAGGGAAAAAAGAAAGCTTCTGGCCCACACTATTAATCTTTTTTTCTAGCTGTACTATCTTGGTAAACCTTACAGATTATCAGATCTGTATCTTCTAAAAAAAAAAGAAAGAAAGAAAAAGAAAAAAGTCATGTTCCTTTAACAGACTAAAAAGTTTTAGTTGGATTTTTTTTTTTCCTTTTTACAATCCCAAAACACATTTTTTAAAAGGTCAGCTATCACATTCACAACTGTTGGTAGTTTTCTAACATATGGGTCACAATACACTTCAAAAGCAAAGATATAACTAATTTGGAAGTAGTCTCTTTCCATCTCTAATATTTTCTTTCCTATCTCTAAAATAACTTGTATCTGAAAAAAAAATGCCGTTTTCTTCTAAATGGCAAAAGTTCTGTGAAAACCTTTTTCTTCATTACTTCTATTGGTTATCATGTATGTTTTCTTTTTAAAATGTCTCTGAAAATTTAATTACTTCATTTCTTACAATTTCAAAGGACAATGTTTTAAAATTATTTCTCAACCCAGATGAGAATTCCTCTTTTATCCCTAACTAAGCATCTCAAGAGTTACATTTAACTTTTTGAGTTCCGGATTAAAAAAATTACTATATCCTACTTGACAGGCTCATTATTGTTTGAAATAAAGACTAAAAGTCTTTCAATAAAAGGTGGAAAAATCGTGGAGGGTACCAGCTAGTGAGTCCGGATACAGATTCTACAAATATCTATGTTCATTTCCTTTCAAATGCTTAGAGCAAGGGTCAGGAGAAAGCACAGGGTCACTGAACCAATGTCTAAAGATACCACTCAATTGTCTGTTTCCTAAAGCTTAGTAAGCAGCAACAAAGTTACAAACATACCTAGTTTCAGAAATCATATGGACTAAAGTTACAAATTAAATGCCACCTTATAAAATGTTTCAAAGTTTGAAAACTTAAAAACTCCCCACCTCCAAATTTGGAGGTGGTTTATATATGTAAATCCAGCAATGTTAGCGTACAGGAAAGCAGTGAAAGCAGGAGGATTGTGCAACCTGATTTGTACTTATTTTCTTGGAAAAGTAAATGGGGAATCTGAGGACAATAAATTGCATATTACCATTTTACACTTTTAAAGTTATAAATTTTAGTTTTGAGACATTTAGGTTTGCATACACCATGTTCTTTTGAGTAAGTCTTTCCAAATCTTTGCTTACATAAGCAGTTGAAACTGGAATAACTCTGAACTAGTTATGCAATGTTGTTTAGTAACCAGGACAAACTGTTGCCACAACATCCATGGAAGTATTCACTCCGTATCTTAAGTTTACTCTTTGTATGTCCATATTTTTACCAATGCATTAACATTTCTCAGAGAGCATATACTATATGACTATCTCCATGAAAGCATGGAACATTTTTCTTCCTAAAAATATACTGAGACAAAAATCTTTCCAACAGGGAAACGGGTGCGCTTTGCTGAAAAACACACATCTCAGTGACGTCTAGCAGGGAGGAGTGTTCTACCACTGCGCTTCCCTAAGTCACAGCAACAGCAGAGTATCTCTTGCACTGATTCAACTGATCTGATCGCTTTCCTGAGCCTAAAAAAGGATTTGGTGAAGCCACAGCTTTCCTTCTCTCAGCAATCCCTCTGGCAGAATGGTGCAGAGCCAGGAGATAATCTTGGCCATGCTGAGGTTACTCAAGGCTACACCTTACTGTCCCTGGGGAAGGAGATAGGGAATCCCACAGCTGACAGCCAACCTGTCAGGAAATCCTCTTGGCTCTGCCTTCAAAACACATCCAGAATCGGATCACTTACACCACCTCCTCGGCTACCACTGTGGGTCAAGGGACTCTGGCCTCCCGTCTGATTATTCATTAGCTTCCTAATTAGCCAGTCTGCTTGCTTCTCTCCACCACCACCCCCAGGGCCAGTTCTCAACAGTCATAGCCACAGCGAACCTATTAAAACCTAAGTCAAACAAGTTCCATCTCTGAAGGAAACCCTCTGGTGGCTCCTCTCTCACTCTCAATTTGCCCTTCCGGCACTGCTCCCACTTGCCTGGGGTGCCTGCCCAGATGTCCACATGGCTTGTTCCTTTCATTCCTCACATGTCGCCTCTCACATGACTCCTGTCCTGGCCATACTACCTAAAGCACACCCTTCCTCCTGTCTGCCTTCAGTGCTTTCTACACCTTTGCGTTTTGGGGGGACCTATATCTGCTATGCCCTACCATACTATATAGTCTATCTTTTAATCCATGAATTGTCTGTCTTCCCCACTAGAATGCAAAAAGCAGGCTTCTTAGGGGCAGGTATTTTTGTTCTGTTCCCTTTTCCTAAGTCAAGAGAATGAATGACACAGAACAGTTACTCAACAAGTATGGATTAAGAGACATATATGTTGTGAGTAGGCATGTTCCTGGCATTCTACCACATCTGCTACCCATTGAGTCAAGCAGCTTAAAGATCCCAAACTAGACTGATGCACTTTTATTGTTTTGGTATGTATTTTCAATTATTTCTGAGACATCTACTTACACCTTGCTTTCCCCAACTGGAATGTACCCATCAAAATCCTACCCAACTCTGCTCAGGTCAAGACTGGTCAAAAGTTTCCTTCCAGAGAAATTCTCTAGTTTCCTCTAGCCCATTAATGACCTTTTCTGAGTACTTCCATCAATAACTTTTCATGACCATCACATACACTTGGCATCTAGTATATTTAAAGCGTCGCTTATTTCTTAAACTCTATTTCTGTTGGGCTAGGTTGTAAGTTTCTTGAAGTCAACTCACTGAGCATCTCCCGTACTGTCTTCATGTACTATAATCTTAAATATTTTGACAGATGAAGCAACAAAAGACTGTTCACCCATGATTTTTCCCCTGTAATATAATTGCAAATTCTCATTTATTGTCAAGAATTAATCTGACCTGAAACTGCCCCCAATTCTAAAGAAAGGCACCCACTTTATGCTCATAGTCTATACAGTTGCCAGAATGAAGATGAGAACACTGTTTTGGTTCTCAGTGAAGAGTCCCGTGTTTTGACAATCAGTCGGAGGAACATTAGCAAGATTATCAATCTCATTTTGTTCATTTGTAGGACAAATAATAATAAAGTTAATACATCAAAACATAGGAATACAGTTGACCTAGAATAAAATATTTTAATAATCCTAGAGTCTTTTGGATAAATTTTGTTTATAGTCAGTATTATTTTTTAAAAAGACTTTGCTAGGATACAGAAGAGAAATTCCTATCTTGCCTGCCTTTTACAGGAGAGAGGTGAAAATAGGGAAGGGTCTGGAACATCCCGTAGAACCACATCCCATGTCAGTGCTAACGCTATATGCTGCTGTACAACCGTGATGAAAAAATCTTGGTCGAGTTCTAACGGAATAAATGAAAATATTAAAAGACTCAATGGGCGGGGGGCAACTGGGTGACTTAGTCGGTTAAGCAGTTGCCTTCTGCTCGGGTCATGATCCCAGGGTCCTGGGATCAAGCCCCGTGTTGGGCTCCCTGCTCAGTGGGGAGTCTGCTTCTCCCTCTCCCTATTGCTCTGCCTACTTGTACTCTCTCTCTGTCAAATAAATAAAAACCTTAAAAAAAAAAAGACTCAGTGGAATCTTGGGAAACCCTCAGAAAATCAGTACATAATAAGTAACAATATAATCCGAATAAAGACTTAGGAATTTGAGATCAACATTTTAAAATTATGTCTATTTGACAGCCAGAATATCCCTTTACAAACTGCCCCCCTATTCTGTTTTTGTTTGTTTGTTTACAGCAAAGCTTTAAAAATGCAGACTAGTGGAGTACCTGGTCTGCCTTCGACTCAGGTCCTGATGGGATGGAGCCCCACGTCCAGCTCCCAGCTCAGTGGGGAGTCTGCTTCTCCCTCTCTCTCTGCCCCTCCCTCTCTGTTCGTGCCCTGTCTCTTGATTTCTTTCTCTCAAATAAATAAATAAAATCTTTTTTTTAAAAAAGCATATTGGTAACAGCTTATTTTGATCCTGAAATACTGTATCAGATGTCCTGCCTGCCTTTAGAGGCACAAGAACAAGCCAGGAAGATACCAACTGTAACACTGTACTCTGTAACTTGCAGTAAGAAAGTATCAGGGCCCAGATATCAGTACTCTCAGATCTATAGATCTATAGATCATTCTGAATGCAGTATGAAATCAAGTCAAACCAGGAATAGAAGCCAACTACTTCTTCTATCATAACAAACCTGGCTTTTATTCTACTAGAAACTTTGACAAATTAAAGCTTAAAGAGTAATCTTTTTTATGTCCCATTTTGATGAAATGAATTCTAAGGAAAATTTCCCCCAGATAAAGAGTAACCACCATAACAAAAACCAAAACGACCTATAAATACTGTTTTGTTTTGGTTTTTTTTTTTTGGCTTCTAGTATTTCTCTGGGTTTTAAAACTATAATCACATGCAAAGTTCACATCACAAATGCAAGTAATGCTTCATGCCAGAGTGGAAACAAATCTCCTTTACAATTATGCCTGATTTGTTGTCCAGAAGCAAAAGAAAAGCAGCCAATGTATAGACTACAGATTAAGAATTACTTACTAGTAGATTAATGAGAAGATGAACATTTAAAGTGATTTCACTTTAGTTTTCTACCCAATTATCTACCAATGAGCTAAAAGGAAGATATAGGTAGGTAGGTAGGCAGATAGATAGATAGATAGATAGATAGATAGATAGGTAGATGTGTGTATATATATATATATATATATATATATATATATGTATATACATATACTTATATGTATCGAAAACTTAAAGGGAGAAGTTTTAGAGATATTCTTTATAAAAAAGATGCTTTATGAGCATATATTTATGTCTTCAGAGAATGTCCTAGTAAAATAAATAAAACCAGGAGTCTTTACACCTTGCGCTGGAGGCAACCAGCTATCTTCCAGATTATAAAAGAATCTACCTAGATGGGACTTCATTAGCCTAATCCTAAACTGATTCATAGCAAATATGTTTTTGTTTTCCTGTCCGTTTTATTTTTATGACGCATCAAGCACATAACTCAAAGTAATAGTAGACAGTCTTTTTTGTAATACTTACATACTGGGTTGAATCAAGGGAAATCACTGACATTAGACTATTTTTGCCTACAAAATGGCAATTTCCCATAATCCAACCTTATAGTATCCCCTATGTGGACATATTTGTACTCTTCAGTCTTATTAAAGGTTCTCTGGCATAGCTGCCAACTTGCCATGTGTTTATCATACAGAACTGTCCTCTCAAAGTTTCACATACGTTGTAGTCCCTGAGTTAGGGTATTATAACATGGACTAGTTGACTGTGGCACCTTTGGATCACCATCCAGGGATAGATACCCTGCTATCACTTGCTAGGTGGCAATCATGCCACTTGCATAGCATACCGTTAAAAAAAAAAATCTGGATTATTCAGGTCATGAGGCTTTGCAAAACTTCAAAGGTACCAGCAGGGAGAGTGAGTCTCAAAATGTAGACCAAAGACTTTTGATGATCTGTGATAACTTCTAGGCCAGGAAGACACAAATTCTGTAGACTAACAGCCTCATAAGAAGGCATCACCTCTCTTTTGCTCCTCTTACTGCAGGGACAAAAACCCAACGCATTAGAATTTATGTTTTTTGAGTAAGTCACTGAACATAAATGTATTGAGTACCTATTATAAGCCACAAATCAATGTGGCAACAATTAGATGTCCAGTAAATTTTTAATGCCATCAATAAGCTATTAATGCAGAAGTGCTAAGAGGGATATTTTATAAACAGGAATACTATACGAGAAAGGACCACAGACCTGCTTGAGGTTCTGTGACAATTCTGCATGACAATCAGCCTGTCGGTTACCCTCCCTCCCCCCAACCCAGGGTGATTTCTTGTCCCTGGAACTTCTCATGAGTGATCTATGAGTCTTTTCTGCCTGGGATTAATAGTCAAAGAACCCCTTTAATAAGTACAATTCTTTCCGGTACAGGATAGATTCAACATGGACTAGTCCCTCTACAGAATTCCTCTGCCAAAAATACCATTCTTGAGATCTGCTGGAACGGGTGTAATGTCATAATGTCAAGCGTTTTTGTTTATTTTCTTTTTTGTCCACACATTAACGATTTCTCCAAAATATTTAACTACACTGACACCATCACAGTAGTGTGACACAGACCATGCATGCCATTCCTCCCACTCATTCGTATGACTAGTTTTGCATTGACTAGCAGGAATTGATGGTAGCAATGACCTGCCTTGCAAAGGCTAACTCAGAAAGGCCGAAACTCTCAGTGTATGACTTTACACTGAGTAAATAAATTACATGTATACAGTTATTATAAACAAAATTGCAAGTACTAGAAATACTTAATCCCTGCATAATCCATCAAGAGGGATGAACAAAGAGAAAGGGCTGCTTTTTTTTTTTTAATAGCTTCTCAGGAGAAAACTAGAAGTGAATTCAGCATCTCTGAAAGGCAATTAACAGAGAATAAAATCTGTTCTGTGACAACAAAGTGAAATATCACCTGGATGGCACCTTAATAGGGAATGAGACAGTGAGTACAGGTTAGACTGAGCTCAAGGTCATCAGAAGTGAAGGCTTTTCTGAAAAATTGGTGCTGCTCCCCCTTGTGGCTATTTAGACACATTGTAAATATGACTTTTTGTACAATTTTTTTTTTTTAATGCTAAAATGTTAGGTTATCTAACCCACTTTTTTTATCTCCTCTCCCACACACTTGTTAAGGAAGATGTATTTTGCCAAATAATTAAATGCCACTTAAATGTCAAAGAAAACTTACTGTGGTAGAATCAAAAGAAAAGACGTCCACAACAGCAGGAGAAGAAGTCTGCAAATCAATGACCTCAAGCTTTGGATTAATCTGTGTATATACATATATAAGAAAAGTTAACATTAGTTTTTTCTACCATAAGAAACTGGATGCTATTTGTAGCAACCTAGAGGGTATTTCCTAATATTCTAAAATTAAATATATTGCCATATTTATGAACACAGATGCAAAAATTTTAAACATAATATTAGCCTATCAAATCTATCAATGCATAAGAAAAGATCATTAGGACCAAGCTGAATTTATCCCAGGAATAAAAAGTTGATTTTACATTAGAAAATCAATATAATTCACCTTTATAAAGGAATTTTTAAAATAAAATAAAATGACCCACCTCAAAAGATGCAGAAAAAAGTCCTAGCCAGTTCATTAAAGTAAGAAAAGGAATAAAAAGTATTAAGATGTAAGAATTAGAACAGAAGAAATAAAACTGTCATTCATATGTAATTACCTATGGAGAAATTCCAAGAGTATCTACTGCTAAATCATTAGAACTAACAGGAGAATTCATGAGATCCAAAATCCATACACAAAATCAAATCCATGTCTGTACTTCAACACACAGAAAATGTAAATTTGAAAAAGACATCATTTATGGGGCACTTTGCTGGCTTAGTAGAGTATGCGACTCTCCATCTTGGGGTGGTGAGTTCAAGTCCCATGTTGGGCGTAGAGCTTACTTTAAAAACAATAAGAAAAAGTTTTTTTAAAAAGAATAAAAAGACATCATTTACAACACCATAAAAAATTTAAATACATCACAATAAACATACAAAGATGTGTAAGATCTCATGGGAAAAATAATAAAACTAATGTAAAAGATATTTAAAAAGACTTAACTAAATAGCTATACCACCAAGAGTTCAGAAACAGCACCCTATATACATGTGAAATTGGGGCGCCTGGGTGGCTCAGTGGGTTAAAGCCTCTGCCTTCGGCTCAGATCATGATCTCAGGGTCCTGGGATCGAGGCCCGCATTCGGGCTCCCTGCTCAGCAGGGAGCCTGCTTCCTCCTCTCTCTGCCTGCCTCTCTGCCTACTTGTAAGCTCTCTCTGTCAAATAAATAAATAAAATCTTAGAAAAAAAAAGAAATACAAAAGAAAAATAGTACCACAAATCTAATAGTGGAAGGATGATTATAGTTGAGAAAACTGGCTCACCACATGACACACAAAAGTGGACAGTAGATAGATTATAAAACCTAAATGCTATGTTAAAACTAGGAAGTTATAAACTATAAGGTAAATGTAAAAAATATCTTTGTTACATGGAGTCAAGAAGGACATCTTAACGAAAGCCGCAAAAGCAAAACCATACGGTAAAAAATAACAACACTGAATTTTTAAAAACCTGATGCATCTGATGACATCAAAATCACGAATTTCTGCTTAACAATGGACACCACAAAGTTAACAATCTGATCCTGGAAAAGGAAATAGATTATGATGTCTAAAACTAAAAAAGTAGGTTTTTCTTACATATCTACAAAGCATTGTAAAAGACAGTGATCCTAAGAAGAAAAATTATGGAAGAGAAAACCTAACAGTTGACCAGCAATATGGAGAGATTTACAGAAACATCAGTAATTAGACCAGATTAAAGCAAAATGCCACTTGCCACCCATTAGATTCTGAAAATGAGAAAGCTCAATGATGCCAGCTTTGTTTATAGCAGTACTGTTTATAATGGTGGGGGGGAAAAAGCCACAACCCCAAATCCCCTAATGTATATCGACTGTGGAAAAAACACATAAGTTGTGGTAATTAGTACTGTGGTACATTTATTGGAATCCTATACAGCAGTGAAAATAAATGAAATACAACTATGTATGACATATGACTGTACTAATTTAGAATCCATATGTATGACTCTCAGGATTTTAATTTCTTTTTAAAGATTTCATTTATTTATTTGAGAGCGAGAGAGAGCGCACATATGAGCAGGGGAGAGGGGCTGAGGAAGAGAGAGAATCTCAACTGAACTCCCCGCTTAGTGCAGAGCCTTATGTGGGGCTTGATCCCAGGACCCTGAGATCAAGACCTGAGCAAAAGGCAGACGTTTAACCTACTGAGCCACCCAGGCACCCCACAGGATTTTAAATGAAAAAAGCAGTTTATAGAGAAATACAATCAATATGATTTTATTTGTATAAAGCTTAAAACCATCTAAAACTAAGTAACATCTAATTACAGATTAAAATATAGGGGGAAAAAAGGAAAGCAAGGGAATAATTAACTAGATTGATGATTACTTCTGAAGGAGGTTACTTTAGAATTCAAGACCAAAGGAAAAAAAATTAAAATAAAACCACATCATCACCACATACTTATTAAAGACTGTGAATACAAATTAGTTAACAAAGGGCAACAAAGGTAGGAGAACTTTGCATCAAATGAATGGTACCAGCAATGAGTATACCGTATACAAGAACCTCAAAGAAGAAACCTGACTGGGCACCGAGGGAGAAAAACTTTTCCATGGAGAAAACATAGGAAGGGTTTAAGATCCCTGAAAAAAAGGTTTAGGAAACAAAACTGAGACAGAGATGAGGTAAAGAGCAACCCTGAGCACAGAGGCAGAACGCTGACATGACACTCTTGCACAGGGCAGTAGTAAGACAGGTTGGCAGGGGGCAAACTGGGAAGTGTGAAGGAATTTGGGAAGACACAGAGGAGCTGGAGCCTGCAGTGTGGTTTAGCAAGGTGAATCTGACAGAGGCCTGCAGAGCACCAAGAATAACGTCCGGGTAACCGTGAGAACACCACGGCAGCAGTCCAGGCCCGAGCTGACAAGGGCTGAGCTCGCGGGAAGAGGAGCAGAATGATTTTAAAAACACTTATCGTGTTTGATGGGTATAGCTAGAGTTCTGGAAACAAGAGACTTTTGTAATTATCCAGCCACTTGTGTTAGAGGTGCGTGCCCAGGAGTGTCCGTGCCCCAGGAAAGGGGTCAGCGCCCTGCAAGATGAAGACAAGGGCCTACCGGGTCAGCCTTCCAGCACCTATTTCTTTCCGGCTGCTCCAGACAAGAGAAAACACAGCCTCTTCCTATCAGCTCTGAGTCCACATGGGAGGCCAGGATAAGAGAGTGGAGGATGAATCACTTTCCTTCCAATCTTTGCCTAGCCGGCCAGAGGCTGCCAACAGACATTTTATTCTCTTTTATCTACTGCCACCTAGTGTAGATATGAAATCATTTACCTATGAAAAATACAATCTGGTTTTACCACCTGAAATTGGAACTGCTCAAAAAATCTAAATCCCATGGAAATAGCATTTCTCCCAGAGGAATCCGTAAACTTCTCCAAGTTGGAGAAGTCTTGATGTAACTAACAAGTTGCCCTATATACGTTAAATGGAGGACATTCTTACTAAGTAAAATTCTACGGTCTCCTCCAAAAGAAAATATGTGGAGGGGGGGAAGCTTCCAGGGAGGTTCTTTGCTAGCTAACCTCCAGGAATAGTAACAGTACCTCCTAGCTCTCTGTCCTTATCAAAGGAAACAACTGTGTCATAACTACACTCACCTCGAAATGGAATGGACTATCTTCTGCGGGGCTGAGTTCTCTCCATCGCTGAACATATCACTGCGGGGGTTGTGCCGGAGAGAAGCCTCGTGGGCGCCATCCCATTCCGAGGCCCGGTGGACCCACCACACTGAGCACAAGGAATGCTACTAACAAATTCAGAAGGGCAAGGAATATGCCTATCTCCTTCTTTCTTGCGTACTCTAAAGCTAGTACAACGTCCAGCATGTAGATACTTCCTACCTGATAACACAGTAGCATTTGATTTTGATTATTTTGAAGCATGATCTCAAAATGGTTAAAAGCACAAAATGGAACCAGAGCGTTTGGGTTGAAATCCTAGCACTGCCATTTACTAACTTTAAGTTTCAACTTACATGTGCCTCAATTTCTCTAGGAATAAAAATAGTACTTCATAGAGCTTTAAAGGAAGATTTAATGACAACACATATAAGCCAACTAGAGTAACTTTGTATGTATTTACTATTGCTATTATTACTAATATTATTATTATGTAATCTCTGAAGAACATTTATTGAGGCCCAAAACAGTATAAACATATGCTATGGCTAGAAATAAAATACAAGATTTGTAGAGAAGTGATCATTTTTTATCCAAAATTATGCTTAAAACTTTAAGAAAAGATTAAAGTAAAAACCCAATCTCAGATCTAAAGACTTAAATTGGTCATTTTTCAACAATGAATCATGGCCAGACTGTCATAAATTATTATTATATAGGTATTTGTTTAAGTTGAAGGAATTTTTCCTTCCTGTTAAATATCACACAGAATTTCCTGTGCAATATTAAGAACTTAGAGATTAAGTCCAACTCAAATGGCTACTAGAAGATTAAAAGCCACCAGAACAATTATTTTATTAATAAATTCTTTTTAACCTACCATAATCCCATCCTATAATATTCTTCAATTCTCCTAGAATAATTATTTTGGTGCCTGTGACCCTCAGGATGGCTTTTTTGTCTCCCCACTAAAATATGCAAAAGAAGAAGGTACTGCACACACATTCAGTTCCCCTTCAAGAAGGAAATCTGGGCTTATCTGGGGACAGAACTGCGCAGTTCAGCTCATGACAGACTGAAGAAGATAAAGACGCATGAATTAGCGATGTGCCATAGCACAGCATAGTCTCAGTTAAGATACCTTGTTTTAAAGTTGCGCTTCTTTCCCACCAAAGAAAGAAAGAAGCTGTTCTCACGTTTTTAATTATGATGGAGTGCCTTGGCTGGCTTAGTAAAGCATGCAACTCTTGATCTCAGGGTTGTAGGTTCGAGCCCCACGTTGGGTATAGAGATTACTTAAAATTTAAAAATACACATTCAGGGGCGCCTGGATGGCTCAGTCGTTAGTGTCTGACTTCGGCTCAGGTCATCATCCCAAGGTCCTGGGATCTAACCCTGCACTGGGCTCCGTGCTGGGCGGGAAGCCTGCTTCTCCCTCTCCCCCCGCCCCCCGCTTGTGTTCCCTCTCTTGCTGTGTCTCCCTCTGTCAAATAAATAAAGTCTTAAATAAATAAATAAATAAAAATACATATTTAAAAAAAAGATGGAATGTGTAGACCAAAAGTGCCACAACAAAGGATCTTCAGTTAGATCAGTAGAAAGGACACAGGAGGGACCTGTTTCATGCAGCTGGAGCTAGGACTGTACGCTGCATGCTTTCTTTCATGCGGCCTTCTCTCATTTATTCTAAAAGCAACCTGCTATCCCCTCTCTATCCATGTAAGGATTAGTGATTTACATATTCCCTCAGCTGGAACCCAAGATCTAAGACTCCACCTTCAAACAAGCAAAGCACTAAAGCTGGCAAATGTGTGGCTTTTGCAAAAGGGCAAACGATTTCACCCAGAAGATTGAGATTATGCCATTCAAATGAGCCTCACAGAAAACACACAAAAATATAAACCACAGGAATACTCTGTTGCTTCAAACTCAGAAATGGAATGCTCATAGTTACTATAAAAAGAGCAGACTGGGGAAATTAACTAGCACTTAGGAGCCTTTTTTTCCTACATCTTTTAATAATACCTTTTTATACAGTTAATCATGAATTCTGACCTCAAAAAAGTTTTTTTCTAATTTTCAAATATTTCCAAAGTAGCATATCGTATATACACTGACTTTGCCTAAATCTTTGGGGGGAAAAATCAATCCACCAAATTTAGAAGTTCAAAATAAAATGTACTGATTAAAAATGGACATAGTAGTACAACTTCTATTCTGATTCATCCTCTTCCATTCTAGGTGATACTGTCAAACCAATAGTCTTTTGGGTCTACGAGGGGGTCCTTGGACATTAACTTGAAGCCTTTAAAAAAATTTGATATTTACCATTTATTTGTAATATTAAAGATATCCTCTGTCCAGAAAACTTTACACCTTTGCTTTACTGTAAGAACTTTCCAAGAAAAAAGAAAAAAAAAAAAAAGGCAAATGGTTGTCCATATGCAGCATCCTACCACTTCTCTGGTATTTTATATCACATGATCTGAAGATGTTTTACAAATATATGTCATACTGTGTACTTAATTGAAGCAGCCATGAATGCTTTATAGATAATTTAAACTAGGTACACAGAGGCTGTCATTCTTAAGGCCACAAACATAATTCAGTCACAATGCTCAACATTCTGTGCAGTATAACTGAACTCTAATTCCAGGAGGAGAGGTTGGTTTTTAATAGATTTTTCAAGTGTACATGTGAAAATTATGGTTGAGGTGACTTCGCATGGCCTGGGTCATCTCGACCCAGCCAAGCAAAGCAACCCAGCCACTTTTACTGCTTTCTGGCTGCTGTCAGAGCCGAGCTTCTCAGACAACTTGTTGACATTTTCAACCAAGTCCAGCACTCTTAAGTGGTCTGGGGCTGACAGAAAATCACGGAGAAAATGGCTCGGGTGCCTACTGCAGGGGTACTGTGGTGTCAGGGAATATCACTGAATTAGGAGCCAGGAGACCTGGACTCAGCCTGTAGCTCTGCCCACCACCACTCTGGAAAGGTGGCTGAGGGGATGACAGGCAGCAGCAACTGAAGATCAAGCCCTGCCAAGCCCCGGAAATGCTAGAGTAAAAAATACCACGAGTCAATAAAACCAGCTGGAGTAAAATAAGAAAAGGGAACTTAAAATGTATTTCACATATACATTATGTGAACTCATGTGGTCACATGGAATCCACAAATACATCCATCATTGTTGAAACTGAAACAAAAACGTGATGAACCACAAATTATATTACATTATTTCTTTCAAAGAAATTAAAAAAAGACACAATGATCATCAATAATCATGATGATACAATAACAGACAATGAAGTAGTAAAGCACGTGGTAAATACTTTGTTTAGAAGAACTGGAAAGATGGTGAGATGATGGGGAGGACAAAAATTATAACAAAGAACTGAAAATAAACACCACCAAGAAAAAACTAGGGCAGAAATCCCCAAATGAGGCTAAACAAAATCTAGAAAATAATCCAAAAAACTCAAAAAAGTTTTAAAAACTTAAATGCACACACACACACACACACACGCACACTGTGACCAACAGAAACTGAAATCAAAGCACGGACTGGGGTGGAGACACAGGAACCATGGAAGGGATATGGAACCAGCACATAAACAGTGCGTGGGGTGACTGAGCTTCACTCAGAAGTAAGTGTTAACAGCTCAAAACAGCTACTCTAAAAGCAGAGCAAGACTCTGTCGATGATGGAAAAACAATTCAGATAAATAGGTAGTAGTGATTTCCAACACAAGCTCTTGGAAAGGGGCTTAAGAAGAATCATGCAAAATGGAAAGAAACAGACAAACACTGGCCAAGTATCGAGCAAAGATGAATTTTGACTTCGAAGAGAGAACATTTAAATCTACGGGACCTAGGGGAACTTGTCAACAAAAACCTACAACTAAATAGATAATTATATATTTGAAAATATATGTAGGCAAATAGTAAAATGGTCTCAGTGATTAGGTTTAATGCCTAAATTTCTTCTCTTTACTGTCTACAACATTTTTTTTTTATTGTCATAAAGAGGCTTTAAGATACCTATTCCAGGAACTGTTATCAAAATTCTTGCCTTTCAGCCCTGTTCTCATGATAGCTGTCACAGATGCTCCCTCAACACATCAAGAGTATGAAGTAATTCGGGTTGCATGGTCACCACAGGCCTTAGGTTTGATTTCTCATTTCCTATTATCATTGATGCAATTTTTAAGCTTTATTTCTAGACCCTCAAGCCGTGAATCTGAGGCTTCAACAGAATTGCACACTATCATTTTATAGTTTTACTGTATTAGTGAAAATAATTGTTTCTCAAAGTGCTGCTGTTTTAAGTCATAACTAAGGTTTATATAATAAAGTATAATTTCAAGCATCAAGTTGACCAGTTGCCCCAAAACGTACACCTGCAAACAGGAGGGTGACTAGGCACAGAGTACTCACTTCAACGGTCTCGATTTTCCCGTTGTGCGGATGTGGTGTCCTTGGGTATATATCGACAAGATGTGGTGACGCATCAAAATGTAACCTTTTGAGATTTCTTTTTATCATGTCTTTATAATTTAAGTCATCAAAATTAGTCCTCCATAACAAGACCTATAAAAAAATTAATATGTTGGCACTTAAAATTGACTTGCATGTAAAAGCAACAGAACTGATTAAAAAAAAACAGTTTACATAATTGTTCCTCATAACAGGAAGGCTAGATGTATATTTCAACAGTGCTACTACTTCCCAATACAACTTTTCTAAGGGTGGGGAGGGAGAGATTTAGCACTTTGAATTGCCTTAATGTCCAATTTAAAATTCATGCTAAGAAAATAACCTATTACTTTAAAATCCTCTCTTATCTGGCACCTGGGTGGCTCAGTGGGTTAAAGCCTCTGCCTTCGGCTCAGGTCATGATCTCAGGGTCCTGGGATTGAGCCCTGCATCGGGCTCTCTGCTCAGCAGGGAGCCTGCTTCCTCCTCTCTCTCTGCCTGCCTCTCTGCCTACTTGTGATCTCTCTCTGTCAAATAAATAAATAAAATCTTTAATAAATAAATAAATAATCCTCTCTTATGTTTTCAAAGTTCAAAATCATGGTCTTGGCTTGACCTCATTCAGTACATCTGCCTATGAATGACTTTAGGACATTTCCCCAAAAATGCAGATTTGCTACATGAACAACTTATATTTACCATTCTCAAGGAGCTTAACATTTGAAAAACAAGACCTAGAGATAAAAGGTGTGGCAAGATTTCAAGTGGGAGTGCCACACCAGCACTGGGAATTCAGTAAATTCCACGTATAATTAAGTGTCAAGATAAGCACAAGAAATAACTGTTATTTGAGTTCCAGAAAGAATCAGAACCAGCACTATTTCAGCTATGAGACAGCAGACTTCCTGGCATTAAAGTAAAATATAAACTCACTGATAATCATCTTAACACCTACAAACAAGCTGGTTGTAAGAATCCTAGCCGAGGTCTCAGGTCCCTTTACCCTCACCAAATCAAAGAAGGAACCGTAAGATTTACAAACCTGTGCGTCTGCACCTCCTGAGCTAAACAGTTCTCCACCTTTTGAAAACGAAACAGTAAAGACGGGTCCCTAGAAAATAAACGGAGATTAAAAAAAAAAAGGCACTTGGTATTGTTCTCTCATGGCCAGGAAGACTGTATGAATTTTTCATCCTAATCTATGCAGACGATTTATGCAATGAGTCTGATAGAACATATCCAGTCGCTGCCAACTAATGTAGGCAGAGTAAAGATAATCAAGGAACCAACCCAATTATAATAACACACATACAAATGATACTAGATTAAAAAAGCAATACTAACAAAAAAATGAAAATACACTTTCTTTCCATTTAAAGAAAAGCTTGTACATGTGTAAGTGAATAGAATGTCTGTTAAGATTTTCTGGTTTTGGACTTTTTGTTCAAGAATCACTAGGAGAAATTGAATGACAAGTCTGCAAGGTGATACGAACAAAGGCCATTTCCTGACCACAACAGGCTTCACGGAGCTCTCCCTTCATGTGGGCAACAGTGAGTCACTGAGACTTCTGCTGGCAGGCCAGAGACAGGCAGAGAGCTGTGATTGTGGAACACCGGGATCACAATTGTAAGAATGATGAACTGGAGCAAGAATTAATGGTTGGAGCCAGTTAAGAAACTACTGCAATTATTGAGGTGAGAGGTAGTGAGAACCTGAAATGAAGCAATGACTATGGGGTTGGACAAGTCACAAGATGCATAGCCTCTAGGTCAATTTTTCCATCAAGATAAGAATAATTCTTTTTCATCTCAATATATTAGTAAATGGTTTGTTCTTAAAGTCCTTAATCGGTATAAGAAAAATTTGGGGAGGAAATCATTTTGTATTTTTCAAGTAGATCATCATACAGACTTAGGTTATTATAGCCTCTTAAACATCTTCACTCTAGACTATGAAAAATTCCATCTTTGTGTACATTGTTTTCCTCCTAAAATATTATATTTTTTCTATTATTCTGTATTATTATTATTATATATTATTCCATGGATATTTTAATCCTTGACCACTCTTACTGGTTGTTTATTCAGCCTAAATCCATGGATCCACATATATCTGAGCTGGTTAGTGTCTATTTCTGCTTCACTCTAACACAGCTGCAGAACAAATGATAAAGCAAAGCAGGAAGCCAGGCAGGATATATGAAGACAGAAAGAACCCCTTCTCTCCTAGACCACAAAGCCTATTCTATTTCTGGAGATAAATAGCTCACACTTGGTTAAAAGGAAGTACCTGGTACATCTTTAAAAAAAAAAAAAGAAAAAGAAAGAAAGAAAGAAAGAGAAAAAAAAGAGGATACAGGATGCATTTTAAAAAATTTGGAGAAAATTGAATATTTACCCAGAAAGGAGGAATAGTTTATACACTTAAAGAGTTTTTATTTAGTGCATTGTATGCTGGTGTGTGTGTGTGTGTGTGTGTGTGTGTGTGTGTGCGAGCGAGAGAGAGAGAGAGAGAGAGAGAGAGAGAGAGAGAGAGAGAGAGAGNAGAGAGAGAGAGAGAGAGAGAGAGAGGGAGAGGTAGAGCAAGAACAGCCTCAATAAATAGCAAGCCTCTTCCTCACTGGGTTCTAAGTAAATTAAAAATTAACACACAGGAATCTCATCTTTCTTGCTCATAAAGCCTTACAAAGAGAAAATGTGGCTTCATCTGTGGGCAAATGAGCTGAAGAACTGAATCCCAGAATGAGTCATATTTGAGTGCCCCGTCACAGGCAAGACTGAACAAGGGCAGGCATGCCCACAAGAAATATCAGAGAAAAACACTGAGGACAGGCTCCTAACAGAAGGCACTGGGCTCTCCTTGTTGACTTTCTCCTTCTAAACCCACCAATCAGACTAATGAAAAGGAGTGAGTGAGCGGGTGTGCAGGCTGAGTGTCAGAGCTGTGGACAGCCTCCACGTGAGGGGAAAGATCAGAAGTCAGGAACATGCTTCTCCATCTGACCAGTCAAATCTACACTACATACTGAGGAAGACAGCAGTGGAGGGTTAATTTAAGGGCCATTGAAAGATACACATTGATTTTTATAAGAATTACAAGAAGTAATATTTCTAAGAGTTGCTTCCAGAGGATAAAAACAAAGCCCTGGGCGCCTGGGTGGCTCAGTGGGTTAAAGCCTCTGCCTTCGGCTCAGGTCATGATCTCAGGGTCCTGGGATCGAGGGCCGCATAGGGCTCTCTGCTCGGTGGGGAGCCTGCTTCCTCCTCTCTCTCTGCCTGCCTCTGTACCTACTTGTGATCTCTCTCCCTCTGTGGAATAAATAAATAAAATCTTAAAAAAAAAAAAAAAAAGCCCTGAAAGCAAATATTCTGTGTGTGTTGTAATGGTAATGCATGCTACACCTGGAAAGATAATAAAGATATACAATAAATTGGATCAATACCTTAAGATACATATTATTTAAAAAGTACAAATCTTAGTGTTAATACCGTATGTCCTTGAAGTGTGTATATGAGCCTTCCTTCTAAGAGATCCAGAATTTTAAGTGTACCATCTGAAGAAGCAGTGATGAGGTAGTTGCCCGAAGGATGGAACGATACACAATTGACTCCACCACTGTGAACTAGTTCATAGAAAATAAAAGCAACAAGTTCAGAGAACAATTTCTAATTCTAAAGATGTCTCTTTGCCCTATTAGCAATATTAGGTTGAAAACAACAATCAATTAAAGCCAAAGTCTCCACGATACCAAAATTCCATATAGCTCACTAAAACAAGTAGCTTATCATCATACAGATTCAACTTCCAGCAATGAGAAAGAATTACTTTAAAAGTGGAAGTATGTCATGGAAAGATGAGCTAGTTAACCAAATAATTATGAACTCTTCAGACACATTACCACTGTAATATAACCAATAGTGGATTGCCACCAGCTCACATAAGGTACACAACCGCGCCTTAAATAAAATTTCATAACCAAATACTGGCTTGAGGCTCGGGGGATGAAGAGTGTGGAGGTCTATCTGCAGAAGTGCATAGTCTTGCTAGTTTGTCCGAGAATTCATTCCTGGACACCATCTTTCCAACAGGAGGCAGCATGACACAGCCATAAGAAGGCTGTTCTTGTATGTACTTTGTAAACAGATAACCCTAAGCTAGTTCTAGCAATTATTTTAGCAAGTTACTTACTCTCCTTAAGCCTCAATTTCCTTATCTATAAAATGGGGGCAATAATAATAATAGTAATAATAATAATAATAATAATAATAATAATAATAATAATAATAATACTTCCCAGGGTTGTTGTAAGGATTTAGCACAGTGTCTGCTACATGGTAAGTATTACACTTGTTTTAAAAGGGAAATGTGAATCTAATATAAATCCAGTACAAACCAAGAAATCAATTCATTTCTCTTCTAGTTTCAATACACAGGCACAGTATGATGTTGTTTTCCACCAGTTTTAACACTATTTGTGCTCACAGAATTCCTTCTGATTCCGAATCAGAATCAGTTTCTATCCCAGACCTCTCATAATATGCAGAGAATCAACCTGTGAACATCTCACCGTAACGTCTTTTTTAACAGCCCTGGCATCACTTTTAAGGTCCCCCCACCTCCCTCTCCACTCTGACACCCGTCCTAGCTTCTCAGACCATGCTGTTGATGCAACTAGCTGTTCCCCAGTCAATTCAAAGGCAGCCCCCTGACTCTCCTGAAGAGTGCCCAACCATGCTGAGAAGCAGGGGCTGTGACTTAAGGGTTTCCTGGAAAAGGCCAGGCATCAACTGGATTTTGTTGTCATGGAAATTGTTACCTTGATAATGCTGGAGCAACTTGTTTACTCGTACATCCCAGATTTTCACAGTGTGATCAGAACCTGCTGATGCTATGCACGTGCCATTAGGGTTGAAATCCACAAAATTTGCAAACCTAGGAGGAAAGAATAAGATAGCCTGATATTCTGATTTCTTTATTTGAATTTTAATAATGAAATGTCTCCTTAGCAAACTAACCCATATAAATGCACAAAGGGAATGGACTTACCCTACAGAATCTGAGAAGTTATTAACACACTGCTTATTGGTGGTATCCCAAATTTTAATAGTTTTATCTTCACCACATGATACAATTAGCCTTCCATCAGGTGAAAATCTGGAAAGCACAAGAAAGAAGACTGTCTTTGTGAAAGGCTCCTGAAAATCATCCACACCCCCTATACACACACACACACACACACACACACACACACACACACACACACACACACACACACGTCAGGCTGTACATATTAAATACCAGAGACCACAGTTACCACACCATGCAGCAAAGTCATATTCTACAACCATCTTTCTAACTAAAAATAAGCAGGACAAATGACAATGACAGACCATATCAAAATATACTATATAGACCAACCAACTTTCTTTTTTCCTTTTATTAGTTGATTTAAATGATTTAGCTTTATGGCACTTGCTCTAGGTCTTTGATTCAACTCTGCACTCCTCCCAAGCCAAATACCTTGTTTTTTTTTAAAGTATTCTTTATCTCTTCTATGTTTGTCATTTTCTGGTATTATCCCTCTGACCTATGAGAGTCTTTACTTGCTCATCCCACTAACCTGTACCGAAGCTTTCTGGAAGAAGCAGATTGGCATGTTGAGGATTAAAATTAAATGATACCACTAACAAAAGAATCAACTCCCTAAGCCTGTAACTTCCTGGACTTTGGGAGGCCGGAAATCTCCAGGGGATAGCTCGTTTATACAGAACGGAAGGTCCTGATTCATGGACACACCTACCATCCACATGACCCATTAAAAAACAAATGAGACAATTCTCAGACATCTCGTCTACTGCTTTTCTGCACTCTCTTCCTTTAAGAACTTTTGAGAGGTTCACTCTTTTTCCCCTAAGTGGTAGGGGAAACACAGAGAACAGAAGACCAAGAAAGAAAAAACCCAAAAAATTTTAGACTATTAGGAAACTATGAATAGTATTTTTATTATTAATATTTTAGCAATAACAAACCCCCCCCAAAAAAAAAACAGACTTAGGTCAATTTTCTTTGTACTTTCCCTCTACGCCCAGATGACTATAAAGGTCAACAATTAAGAGTGTGGATTATAATTGAAGAGTTTCATTGTTGTTGTTGTTATTCTCTCTCATTCTCTTCTCTCCTCCTTCTCTGTTCTTAAGACTGACCTAAAAATAATTCTTCTTGACAGAAACTTTGAATCTGTCATTTACGGACTTGCCATACAAAAAAGGGGGCGTAGAAGCATAACTTAGTTCTATGTGAAATAATCTTTTGAAATTCTGGAAAGTGGGACACCAGTGTGGCTCAGTGATTCTAGGGTCCTGGTTCTGAGCCCTGCGTCTGGGTCCTTGCTCAGTGGGGAGCCTGATTCTCCCTCTGCCTGCTACTCCCTCTGCTCATGCTCTCTCTCTCTCTCTCACAAATAAATAAATAAAATCTTAAAAATAAAATAAAGTAAAATTCTGGAAAGTAACCTTGCAAGGAAATGCCTTCCGTGCTGGGTAGTTCAACTTGATTTGATTTGATTTGATTTTTTTTTTTAAAGATTTGACTTATTATTTGAAAGACAGAGAGAGCACACAGAAGACTCCCCACTGAGCAGGGAGCCTGATCCAGGGCTCGATCCCAGGACCCTGAGATTGTGACCTGAGCCAAAGGCAGATGTTTAACTGACTGAGCCACACAGGCACCACTTGATTTTTATAATAACATAATATTTTATTAATCTTTTCTTCCAGAAAATACATGAGGAAGATTCACATATGAAGGGCAGTATTATAGAAATGCTTCAAATAGATGAATTGTATTTTACACCGACTCAGTATCCTCATGGAAATAAACTTTGCATAATAATGCAACTAATATAAGGAATCAAATTGTGTTTCTTAAAAAGTTATCTTTTAAAAATCACTTATTGTGAATATTTTAAAAAGTATTTCTAAGGGACGCCTGGGTGGCTCAGTCGATAAGCATCTGCCCTCAGCTCAGGTCATGATCCCAGAGTCCTGGGACAGAGCCCCATATTGGGCTCCCTGCTCGGCTTCTCCCTCTCCCGCTCCCCCTGCTTGTGTTCCTGCTCTCGCTATCTCTCTGTCAAATAAATAAATAAAATCTTTAAAAAAATTTTTTGAAGTATTTCTAAGAGATTACTTGATTCATACATTTTAAGAAAGCAATGATGAAAGAACAGTTAATAAAATGGAATGACCAGATTAAAAACAAAGTCTAAAAATACTCACCCTT
This sequence comes from Ailurus styani, assembly GCA_002007465.1. NCBI lineage: Eukaryota > Metazoa > Chordata > Mammalia > Carnivora > Ailuridae > Ailurus > Ailurus styani. The sequence goes on along the minus strand of LNAC01000144.1, from coordinate 652,903 downwards.
TGACATTACTGGCCAAATACCACCACCTCCATTATTGTCATTATCCTACCTACATTTATTGAGCACATATGTCTTAGAATGATTCCTAATACATTAGCTATAGCAACTCATTTAATTCTCAAGATAATCCTACAAAACAGGTGCTACTGGTAGCCTCCACTTACAGGAGACTATACCCAGCCCCAGGAAGGATCAGGAAACTGCCGGAGTCACACAGCCATGAAGATCTGACCAGGCAGGCTGGCTCCGCAGCCAAACCTCTCAGCCACTCTGCTTAAGTCCCTGAAAGGAAACTTTCTTCGACTGACTTGAATGATTTCCAGCACAGTTCAGTGCGGCCTCTGGGTCACCACACAAAGTTCTAGAGCGAAGGGAAACCATGAGGCCGCACTCTGAGGAGGCTGTGACGGGGCTCGGACTGGCAGGCCAGCCCCCAGACTATCCTTTAATGAAAACCTGTCTGTGCTGCTAGACACTGCCAGTGTCCTCGGGGAGCTGATGGGGAAGATATTCGCCCATTCATTCAAATATTTACTGTGCACCTGCCAAAACCTGGGCATTGTCCTGGGTAATGGGGATAAAGAGGTGAGTGAGACTGGTAAGATCCTGGCCCTCAGGAGGTTTTCATTCCAGGAAGGGCATACAAATAATATCATTTTAGAGAGTGCTAAGAAAAGAGTTTGTAACAAAAAGGTGCCCATTTGTCAGCGGAAGTTCCACTAGAGCAACAAACAGGATTTTAAAAAAAACTTGTGAATAAGGAAAAGGAAGGATCTTGGCTGGCTAGAAAGTCAGCCTGAGCAGGAGGAGCCAGAGCCCGGAGAATTTCCAGGTGCTGAAGAAATGAAGGGGATGAGAATGTTGGATAAGCAGAGAGTGAAGGGCAGCGGGGGTGGGGAGGGAGGGGTTCTACCCCCAGCTCAACACGGCCAAGGGGGGACTCGGGGCTAAGGCTGTCCCCCTCCTCTGGACACCACATTATAATCCTGGCTTACGTTCTCAATATATGTTGCTGCTGTTGTTGTTGTTGTTTGCCTTGGGAGGGTTTAAAAGTGAGGATAGTGGTTTGTATCTTCTCTTCTCTTTCATTTTAAATTAGACACATCAAAAAGAGGTTAGCACCAATAAAACAGGATTCTCTTTGCCCTGACTTTGGGGCAAAGGATCATCCTTTCCTTTGTCAGGGCTTAAACAACATCTAACTGGGTTATGAATTTTAAGAATATGAAGAGAATATAAAATTTCTACTGAAACATCAACAGATTTCTACCTCTCTAATTTAGCACCACTTAACCACCTTTAAAACGTAGGGGGGGTGGAGGGGTGCCTTAGTGGGGAGCCTGCTTCTCCCTCTGCTTCTGCTCCTCCCCCTGCTCTCTCGCTCTCTCTCAAATAAATAAATAAAATCTTTAAATAAAAATAAATAATTTGGGGATGGAGTCTTTTGGGTTTTCCACATAAGTATCATGTCATCTGTGAAGAGAGAGAGTTTGACTTCTTTGCCAATCTGAATACCGTTTATTTCTTTGTGTTGTCTGGTTGCTGTTGCTAGGACTTCTAGTACCATGCTGAACAACTGTGGTGAGAGTGGGCATACTTGTCATGTTCCTGATCTCAACGGGAAGGCTCTCAGCTTTTCCCCCTTGAGAATGATATTCACTGTGGGTTTTTCATAGATGGATTTTATGAAGTTGAGGAATGTTCCCTCTATCCCTATACTCCGAAGAGTTTTAATCAGGAAAGGAATATTACTCAGCCATCAGAAAGGATGAACACCCAACTTTTGCATCAACATGGATGGGACTGGAGGAGATTATGCTGAGTGAAATAAGTCAAGCAGAGAAAGTCAATTATCATATGGTTTCACTTACTTGTGGAGCATAAGGAATAACATGGAGGACATCAGGAGAAGGAAAGAAAAAGTGAATAGGGGGAAATCGGAGGGGGAGACGAACCATGAGAGACTGTGGACTCTGAGAAACAAACTGAGGGTTTTAGAGGGGAGGGGGTGGGGGATGGGTGAACCTGGTGGTGGGTATTAAGGAGGGCACCTATCGCATGGAGCACTGGGTGTTGTATGCAAACAATGAATCTTGGATCACTGCATCAGAAACTAATGATGTATTTTATGGTGACTAACATAATACAATAAAAATAAATAAACAAACAAATAAATAGAACCTCTAGAGTGTGTCACTGACATGGACATTATATTAGTCAATAGTGACTAATGGATTAGTGCACATGAACTGTCTATAAGGTACCTAGGAAATTAACTGAACTACTTACTATTCAATCTCTTAAACACAGTGGTACTCATTTGAGAGAATCAGGAAATTACTGAACTTCTTTCTAGAAAAACTGGCTCACAGGTCCTTGAGAACAGCCCAATTATATAAAAGGAGTTCTTTAACTTGGAACCTATGGAGTTCCTAAAACTGTATGTAAAATTGTATTATTATATGCATAGTCGTAGAGTTATTCACTCATTACAGAGCCAAAGGGGTTCATGAACCATGAGAAGTTTCAAAGTATTCATAAGAAATCAAAATTTCCCTTTGGAAATTTCTTATCATTGGGATAAATATTCTGTAAAAAGATAATTCCAGCCCTCAGGGCTCTGACACCAGAGTAGGCACTGTTCCATGTTCCTTAAGAAACAAATAATCAGTAATTGGTACTCTGAAGTCAGCAGCTATTCAGTAGGAGAGGGAAGCAGTAAAAAGTAGTGGAAATAAGACTGCCCAGTCAGTGCATGGTCCTGAATTCTAGGGCCAATTCTGCAACTGCCCAGCTATGTAACCTTGTGAAATTCAAAACCACACTGGCCACCGTTTTCTGTTTGTATAATGAGGGAGTTTGGATTGCATTCAGACCTAAACTTTCATAGACTCATTAAAAAAATATATTGGCAGTCTCAGAGTTTGCTTTGGTGGGATTTTGTGTTTGTATACTGAAGGTGAAGTTCAAGGCAATAAGCAAAACATTTGGTTTTTTGTTTTTTTTTTTTTAAGTGTTGGTCAGCATCAGAAGAGAATCCATCTGTTAATGACAGGAACAGGATTCATTCCTACAGCTGCCGCGAGACAAAAAGCAGATGAAAGAGATATAAAAAGATTTAACTATGCCATGGGACATGATAATTATTTGTTGGGTCATTTACCATTTATATGCCCAGACTTCTCTCCTGGGATCTCCACCCATAAATACAACTGCCTACTGGGCGTTTCCTCTTGGATATCCTGCAGGCACCTCCAACTCTGAACTTGTCCAAATCTGAACTCATCGTCTACCTCCCCAAATTGCTTCTTCTCCAGTGTTCCTTTTTTCAGTAAATACATTCTTAGGCCAGCAACCTAGGAGTCATGTTTTGTGCCTCTTTCTCCTCTACAGACCGCCCCACTCCAATCCATTATCAGCCCTGTCTCTTCAAACCATAATGGGAACTAATGTCTTCCACTCTCCGCAGGCAATAAAAGTGATCTTTAAACATTAAGTTAAATTTCTCTGATCAAAACGCTTTGATGATTTTCCCTTTCCCTTGGGAAGAAGCCTGGCATCCTTCCCACTGCTTCCCAGGTCCTCCAGAGTTTCCCCTCCTGTCTCTTCATCATCCTACTTACTCTTCCTGGCATATACGTCTCTCCTCTCAAGTCCCTGGTCCCGTCACAGGAAGTCTCTTCACATGCTATTCCCTGTGCCTCAAATGCTTCCCCCTACTCTTTATCTTGTTTAAGAAACCTAAGAGGATTTTACTCTTCCTGCAAGCCCCCCCGCTCAGCATCACTTCCTCAGGAAGTCTTCTAGACCACCCCCCGCCCCCCAGGTGTGCTCCTCAGTACGTGTTCTTAGGGTAGCTCATAGTCACACTTAGGTCACTCTTGTAACCAAACATTCTGTCAGCTTCCCCAACAAATGTGAAGTCCGAGAAGAGAGAAACCACATATGTCTTATTCATTGTTGCACCTCCAGACACAGTATATGGCACTGAGTAGGTCTTTAGTAAATATTTAAAGCATTTAAAAGACATTTTTTAAAGAAAATTGGGCCCAACTTAATATTATACCCAGTGAAAGCTGATGTTTAAAATCTTTGCACTTTGTTGCACAGCATGAATATACCCAATGACGCTTAACTGCATACTTTAAAATGGTTAAAATGGTAAGCTCTATAATATACGTATCTTACCACTGTGAAGAAAAATATCTCTGCAGTTTGGGTGGTCAAAGATCACTTGTAACACTACCCACGACTGAAAATTAAAGGTAGATTTTTCCCCTAAAAATTAAGGCTGGAAAAGCAATAATGTTGGAAAAGTTGTCTCAATAGGCTGTATTTATTTTTAATGGAAAAAAGCATACATAATCCTAGAGTACACATTATTTTAAGACTATAAGTCTACAATAAGTTTACCTATTAGAAAAATTCTTTGCCACTGGAAAGAGAAAATACTTCTCATATAGATAGATAGATAGATAGAGATATGTATAAAGATATAAAGATATAGATAGCAAATGATAAATGTTTTCTTCATTATTCATTAAAGAAAAATTAAATGTTAAAAAAATGGGAAATACAGTAAGTAAAAAAAGTCTATAGTCCCATCACTCAAAATCACACTTAACACTGCAGGTATGATAGCTACTTTATCTTTTATATTATAAGTTCTGAGTTTTGCTCTCCCTCCCTCGCATAAACATTTTCATGTCATTACTTGTATATCGTCCCCTTTTAATGGCTATACAATAGTTTAAATTTATTTAACTAGGTTTCTTTATTTGGAAAAATTGGTTCTTTCCAATTTCTCACCACTATCAATTGTACTGAAAGCAGTATCTTGGAATACAAAGCTTTTTCTTTTGCATACAAAAGAGTATTTACTTAGAATATATTTCCAATTGTGAAGTCACTGGAACAAAGACACCTGATAGATTTTTGTAAATTGATTTCTAAAAAGACCATACTAATTTATATTTTAAAAGCATGAATATATTTCCCAATAGAGAGCATATCTTAAAAAAAATATTTCTGTGAATTAAAATGTATGATCATAAACAACAGTTACTCCAAAGAACGTAGCTAGCTATTCATCACTTCTTACATGAATAGGCACCATCTCTATGCCTCACAGAGGCTCCAAGAACAAAACTACGGTAAGTACCAAGCATAGACAGACACAGAATTTTAATTACTTAAGTCTAGGCCACACATTTAAAATTCAAATACTTAAGGGAAAAACAATTGTTCTGTTGACCCTCTATATTCATTTAAATATACTGCCTATGTATGAAGAGGAAAAGCAGTATCATTTGGACAATTTTTAATGTGTAGTTGTTTAATTTATCTACAAATTTTGTACATGTATGGTATAAAGATCCCACTTTATATTCCTCCAAACAGAAATTCAATTATCTTAACTATATATTAAACAGTCCATCCACTTCCCCGCTAATTGGATACACCATCATAAGACGTATATGTGCCTGCTTCTAGACTTTCTATGACTTATTTTCCTAATAGTATACCATTATCACCATATTTTAATTTCTATATTTTATACTGTGTTCTGACAGCCGGTTGGACAAGTTTCTTCTCATTTTTTCCCTTGTCATTTTTTTCTTGGCTATTCTTGCACATATAACTCATTCATATGAATTTTGAAATTGGCTTGGTAGGCTCCACTAAATTCGTTCGGCAGAACTTCTAGACAGAGGGAGTAATGGTTATCAGACTTACTCTCCTGCTGTAAACAATCATACAACCGGGCCAAATATCTGAAGCAACTATTTTTAGGCACTGGAGAAGAGACAGCACAGGGTTGGGAATCTTGAGAGAGAGAGAGAATATGAGATGAGCACCAGATCTATCCCACATTAATACCTGGGGGCGTTTTCCAAACCATGGCACAAGGACGTAGGGCCCAAGAAGACAGCAACAGTCTGACTGGGCAGAGGAAACAGAAATCAGAATTGAGAACTGGACTAAAGGGCTGGAATTTGGGAGGCATGGAAGAGAGGAGCTACAAAGAGAAGAAACCCCCCAAAAATCTGCCTCCAAGCCCCCCTGAGTCTGGTCAAATACAAAGCTGCTTATGCTCTGGGCACCGAGACTTGACAGAAAGCAACCACTGGAGATTACGAGCTGAACGAAGATGCCAGAGGTTACATGGTATTCAAAGATGTCCACGTTCTGGGCCGACTTTGCCAAATGCTTCAGGCATTTGGTTGAGGCCCTAGAAAGACCACTAGTACTAGAGCGCAAATGTAAAGACGACTCTAGATCCACGCTAAAACAGCCTAAATCCAAGCCTCCTGAGAATCTGGCTGAACAAGCAGAAAGTTGACTGCTTACAAGAACAAAACTCATCACTTTCTAGAGATGACAGAGTAATCCATACTCTCAAACACTGAGCAATGTCTGGGCACACAATTAAAAGCCGGCCTGCACCGCCTCTCCGCGGAATCCAACCAACCGCACCGCTGCACTTGAAAGGTATGATGTCCCCAGAGAGGAGGTGCCCAGCGACGGCAGGAGGCGAGTGGTCAGTCTGTCTGCTGCCCGGCCCCGGGGGAGGGAGGACCCGACCAGGTGGTCATGTAGCTCCCTGGGCAGGGGTGTGCATGTGGCCCAGCTGGCCCCATCACACGATCCGAACCTGAGAAAACTATTCATCAAATACTTTTTTCAACAAATTTTCTTGCTTTAGTTCCAGGACCCATCAAGCCCTAATTCTGACTTTGTCAGCAAAGGAGGAAGGCCTTGATGGAAGCAGGCAAATATTCTAGTCCCTTTGAAAGTTAGCCCCGTCGTTGTAAATAAGTAAATTAGCATCCGGCTTGTGTTCCAGACTCTCCTCAGTTTATTAAGCATGACTCAGTGCCTCAGAGCATTCTCACCTCCGCGTAAAAAGTGAAATAGGACTTCTGGTCCTTCAAAGCTTTGGAAGAAAGTTCTGGACTGGGCTGACCCTACAAGGCTAAGTTCTCCCGGGAAGCCGCAGGAGCCCTGGAGAGGCTGGGCTTGAGTGGTCAGCGGGGCCCTCTCAACACTCCTGTTGTTTAACTACTATAGCATGAGCCAAAAAAAAACCATAATAAATGCCTGAGAAAGACTCTCTAAGCACGCTGCAGACCGTATATACGTGGGAAGCTGCCCAAAAGATGAGACCCTTTTTCATTAGATTTAACCAAATTATTTATCAAAGAACATTCTTCTAGAGAGGCCTCTGCAGAGTTTCCCATGAATCACTCATGCCAAACAGAAAACAACGGATAAAAAAAGAAAAAAGAAATCCACTTCAGAACCACAAGGTACCAGCGAGATAAAGCCATCCTATTAAGAGCAGGTGAGCTCAGTACAAGAGTATCAATCTGAACAGGGACTGGCCAGAATGGAAAAAACAGAAACAAACAAAAAAACAGTGAAGCCCCATAAACACTCTCCATCACAACGTGCATGTACAGTCCTCTTACATTTGATATTAAAAATCCACAGAAATGACTCTTCTTTGAAGAAGCCCATGAAAACTCCCACCTACCCTGCACACCCCTCACTGATTCACTCAACCCACATTTTTGCACACCTCTCCTGAGCCTTCCCCACCCTATCCTGACACTGTAGTGCTTCTCACACTGTACACGACTCCATCTCCAACACCCGCCCCTGGCACCTGCCTCACTGGCTTCCCGCCTTCCGTCAAAGTCACCTGAGCAGAGATGCCTTCCTCACCCAGATGTAAAAGAGCCCGTTGGAACCCCAGTGCTCTATCTTGTCACCCTACGGCATTTTTCTGCAGAGCACATATCACTAGCATATTTTTTTATTGTCTACCTCCCTTTGGTAGACGGAACTCTACAAGACTAGGAATTTGGTTTTGCTTTCTATGGTAGCTACAGAATTTAGAATAGTGCCTGTCAAGGGGATATAAGATGAACAAAATACTTGTAATTCAAAGTCTAACAGGGAAGGGAGGCCAAAGCAGACAGGTCTCCTCAACAGGACAATGCAGTGGCATAAAGGACTCACAGGAATCTGGGCCTGGGAGAGAGACAAACACTTCCTGGAGGGAGAGATGCTGAGCAGGAGAGTGAAGGGAGGGTGGATTCAGGGGGCATTCCAGACAGGGCAGGCAGCATGTGGAAAAGGCACAGAACATAACAGAACATCGCACACGGGAACTCCGCACAGCCGCAAAAAGGGGATGGCGACAGGGACAAAAGACAAGGTTGTAACAGGAAGGCAGAGCGGACATGCCAGGGCCAGGAGTCACTGAGTGGTTTTAACCTGCGGAGCAGTAAGACCAGATCTGCATTTCACAAGGGTCTCCATGGAGACAGCACAGCGGGGGTGGGGTGGGGTGGGGAAGGAAGGCAAATCTGTAGAGGGGTCTTGAGGGCACATCAGCAGGTACAACACCTCCCCCTTCCCCAAAACGTTGCTCCACTATCACGTCTTATAGACAGTGCCTTTAAAAAATAAAGTGAGAATTCCTAAGGCCCATTTCTCACACACATAAACATGCGCACACACAAACACATGCTAATAAAACCAGGTATGACTGTATCCAGAAACCACAGCAGGTCATAAGACAGCAAATCTTTCTTTCTCCAGCTCAAAGCTCTGCTGCCCCGAGTCAGCGTCACTGTCGGGTCAGCTCTTTGCCCGCAGTGTCCCTTGGCAGCCACAGGTTTAAATAAGCCTAAGGGGCTCTTGGCTGGTTCCATCAGAAGAGTATGTGACTCTTGATCTCAGGGACATGAGTTCAAGCCCCACGTGGGGTGTAGAGATTATTAAAATAAATAAATAAATAAATAAATAAATAAATAAATAAATAAATAAGAAAAAGAAAAGAAAAGAAAAGAAAGAAAAAGGAAATAAGCCTAACACAGAAATCCCAAGGGAAAGGCCTGCCCTTCTAAGGAGACTCACCAACTCCTGCAGACAGGAGAGGCCCTGTTCCAGAGGGCAAGCCTGAGCTCAAAGCCCTCTGCTGGGACTGGAGATCAGGCTAGGCCAGCAGGCACCTAACATAAAGAGGGACTGCGGGGGAGTGCTGGTTCCTCGGGCACCGTCTCCAGAAACCAGAACAGATGCCAGGCAGACAGAAAGGCAGGGTTCCGCCATCGCCTCCTCCTCTCTAACTGATGAAGGAGAACATTTTTCAGGGCTCTGCCCAGTCCCTAAGTTTCTCCCTAACCAGTGCTTCCCAGCCGGAGGCGTGGCAGGCTTCTGGCATCACTCAGTCCTGCACACGGTCTCTCTCATCCTTCCAACAGTCCATTTGAGAAGCCCCATTACCCTCACCTCCCACTGGGCTGAGAGCCGTAGACTAAACTGCCCGAGGGTAACGATGTGGCACAGGGAGGCACAGGAGTCTTGGCCTAGCTCACGCCACCCCTCCACAGCAGGCTTGCCGTGGGAGGTAAGACCAATAAGTAGAGAGCTTCTTCCCCGTTCCAAGCCCTCTGGTGTCTCCGCGTCACCAGAAGGAGGAAGGCCAAAGTCTTCTTCATGACATCCATGACCCTGAGCCTTTCCCCTCCCCCCCTCCCCCCCCATCCCACTTCGCAACAGCTGAATAATTAATGTTCCCGGAGCACAGAACGTTTCCCCAGGCCACAGTGCCTACTCTGGCTGACACCCGCCGTGAATGGCTCGCCACCCTTCCCCTTCAGACAAGACACTGCCATCTCTTCTCCTGCCTGTCCCTCAGTGCTGGGCCGGAAATGCCTCCCGGCTTCTCCTCACACAGGTCACGCTCAGTGCCCCACTGCCCACTCCCTTATCGCCCTGTGCATCACCTTCCCACAGGACACACTGGTTTATAATTATTTTGTATCCACTTTTTTCCATTGAACTATAAAATCTAAAAGGTCCTTGAGGCTCAGGCTGTGATATTCATCTCCATCTACCTAATAGGCAGCACGGGTATGTGGTATGTAGCACGGCTACGCTCACTAAAGGAATATTCTGAAGACCAAAATTTTACATTATTGGTGACTTTTTCAACATTTCATAAGCTCTTCTGTCTTATATCAGCAATACCTTTTCTTTGGCATGTATATTATACATAGATGATTTAGTACAAGGGCAAGGAACAAAATACCTCCTACAATTTACTACAGGAAAAATTTCATCTTATCTGAACAACTTGATAGGATTCCTTTTTGTTGTTAGAACATGAAAGTCCATCAGCCACCGTCATCCCATTAATACCTTGGCAACAGGAAACTCAGGCTAAACCTGCCAGATTTGCACTAACCAAGGTTACATGGTTCTAGATAGAATCGTCTCTTTATTCCCTCCGATTGTGTTACAGTTATTATAAACCACCTTAAGTTATTCTAGGAAGGAAATAGAGACACTGAGGACACACTAGATAAATAGTGGCTATCATTCAATGTTTCTGCTTCTGATGAGCTCGACAAAGGTACCAGAAACCAGTGTCTTTGCCGAACAGATCCAGAGTCAGTCCTAGTGGGAGCTGAGTAATGCTTCCCAGCCCTCAGCCTCGTCTCCTGTGCCTCTGTCTGATCTCCGGGTCTGATCCACTGGACAATAGATACTCTGTTCACAACACCATTTAATAAATAAATACAAATGATCTGCCCAGCCTCTTGGGACCACCACACGTCACCTCCTTAGGTGGAAAAAAGTTAAATCAACTCAAGTTTCACAATATCTTTAAAAATGAAACAAGACTGTGATTATGATAGTGATGATGAGGAAGAGGACAGCTAAGATTTATCTAGTAATTATTCTGTGGGAGGCATGATTCTAAATGTTCCCCATATATTTACTCATTTAAATACCATGACAACATGTGTAGCAGGTTATCATTATCGTAATTTCACGGGTAAGAAAACTAAGGCACTGAATAGTTAGATAACTTTCCAAAAGGTCACACAGCTGGTAAGTGGTGGGGCTGGAATTTTAACCTAAACAGTTAGGTCCCAGGCCCAAGTTCTTGACCACACAGCTCTCTGGCACATACAGAAATAAGACTGAGATGGCCAGAGCCAAAAGTAGCTGAGACCTTGAGAAACAAAACAAAACAAAACAAAAACACTATTTACTAAAAGTATGACCTTCTGTCTGTCTTTTTTACTTTCCTTAGACTCATTAGCCTAGATTATAATCAACACCTGAATAACAATGTCCCCCTGAGAGCATGATAACAGCAGCGTGGGATGTAAGGCGAGACCCACAGAGCTGGGCGCCCCTCCCCCTCCCCCACATCCTGGCTGGGGGTGCCTGGCCCTTCGTTTCCTCCAGCGTGCGCAGTCTGCTGCCTGCAGGCTTCACAGGCTCTCCCCTAGTGGCCATGAGCAGGCTAGTCCCCTTCTTTGGAGAGCCGACCTCTCTGTCCGCCACCGGACGCATGGTTGGTAAGTGCTCTCAGCCCTCAGCTGGCGGGGGTAACTGGTCTCAGTCGGCCGCCTGGCTAACCTGACAGGACCGTAGTGTCTCACTGCCCGGAGAAGGGACAGGCACGGGGTCCAAGCTGAGAGCGGCCCCTGGCACTTTTCTAACTGGGGTCAGGAGAAGCTTCTCCTGTCCAGTCACAGAGCAGCGAGGACTTCACCGCGAGCCAGCAGTGACCTCAGCAGCGGGGTGTTGGAGAGAACAGAGCCGGCGTGTAGGGAGGCCCGGAGAGACACTGGTTCCAGTGTCCCCCTTCCTCACTCCAGGGTTACCAAACATCAGCTAATTAACCACCGCGAGAGGAGAAAAATAATTTCTTTGGGTTTCTGTCACTTTCAACTAGATGAGTGCTAATTTTCACTCTGAAACGCAGTTTCCTTATCAGCAAAACTGGGAAAGTACAACAAGAGCCCTGTCCTTCCAGCGCAGCTGGGGAAATATTTTAAGTACTTCAGCAGTGCGTCTTAAGAACAGAAAGGGACACCTACCGTAGCACCCGTCCCAACAGACTAATGCTAAACACTGTGGAGTCATTCTTAGTCCCTCTCTTTGTTTCTCACACCCAACGTGACAGCAAGTAGTGCTGGCTGTACCTTCAAACTACATCTAGAATCCAACCACTTCTTGAAATCTCTACTGCCGCCACTCTGCTCCAAGCCCGGACGGGAACCACGACACCTAACCTCCTAACGACCCCCCCCACCTGCCCCCGCTTCTGCCCTGACTCTGACAGCCTGTTTCCCACCCAGCAGTCAGAGCAGTATCATGAAGCATTGGTCAGACACGAACACGCTCCAGTGGCATCGCGTCTCACGCAGTGCACGTCAGCTGCTCCCGACCCCGCTGAAGTCGGGGCCTCTCCGACTCCTTCCCCACACTCTGCTCCACACCAGCCTTCTTGCTGGTCCTCGAACAGCCCCCAGGCTCCCACCCCAGAGCTTCTGTACTGGTTTCCTGTATCCAGGACATTCCTTGCCCAAATATATTCAAGCCTTGCCCCCTCCCCCTCTGTTAGGCCTCAGCTCAAAGACCACCTTCTCTGTGAGGCAGTCCCGGAACACCGTTTAAAACTGCAGCCCCCACCCACCCAATCTTCCAATCCATTTTCCTGTTTGTTGTCTGTCTCCCCTTTCTAGAATGTCAGCTTCATGACAGCGAGGGGTTCTGACTGTTTTGTTTCCTATTCTTCCCAGCACATAGCAGGCACACAATAAATACTTGCTGAATGAACCAATGAATGAATTTGTCCTCAGTCCCCTTTTCTGGGGGCTGGAGCATGGGAGGGTAAACACAGACTACATAGGGGAAAAACTGTGGAAAGCTTATGATGAAGTGTCACACTTACTTGGCACAGCGCACCCAGTGTGTATGTCGGTACAAGGAATAGAAGAAACGCTGGCGATTCATGTTCCATACTTTGATGGATTTGTCTTCAGAGGCTGTAGCTAAAAACTGGCCATCGGCTGAAAAGTCTACACTTCGAACTGGAGCTGTATGAGCCTTAAATTCAGAGGATTTCCCTCTCCTGGAAATAAACAGTTCAATATTTATAACGCTGGATTTCAATATCATCAATATCTCATCAGTATACAGACTTTGAAACATATAAAAGTTTAACCCCAATAAAAAATGAACAGAATTATGAAAAGTTTCTTCATCAATGCTCTTTAAAGCTAGTTTTATTAATTAAAGTCACAATGGATACTTCACAGGAAAGACCTTGGTGGCCCCACCCAGAAATGCCCTTGCTGTTTTTGTTTTAATTGGAAGCTAGAGAATAATATTTCGAACAAATCTCGACCATGAATTTTAAGCTCCTGTTGTTCCTCTAGAAAGAGCAAGAAATAATTTAAAGAACCTGCAACCTGGAAAAGCTAAGAGAGATGAAATGAACAGCTCCAAGGAAGCGCTTCCAAAGTGGAGTCACGTGTGGACCGGCAGTCTGGGCTGGGAAGGAAGAGATGCCCTTTATGCCATTTTCCTGTCTACAGACGTAGCTCTAGGTGATCTGACTTTCCTGTTTCCGCTAGTGTTTGCACCCACCAGCAATGAGAACTGAGAACCCCGGGGCCCAATCTTACACTCATAAGCAAAACAAAGGACAAATGGTAATAACAGTTCTCAACACTTTGAAATTTCAGATGCTTCTTCTTTTTGTTGACTAGGGTGAGCAAAAGAGAACAAGAAAAAGAAAAGATGGGGAAAATAATATGTGGCATTTCAGGAGAAACACCGGGGGGGAGGGGGGAACGTTAAAATAGTTAGGGGCAGGCCAGCAGAGAGACCCAGAGGTCAAAGGTGGCCTTTGGGAACTACTACTCTGTGTCAGCATTCCAAAGTTCCCAAGGCACTTCCAAGTGTCTTTCCATTCAGAAAGTCTTATTTATTTATTTTTTTTTAAAAAGATTTTATTTATTTATTTGACACAGAGAGAGAGAGAGATCACAAGGAGGCAGAGAGGCAGGCAGAGAGACAAGGAGAGGAGGAAGCAGGCTCCCTGCTGAGCAGAGAGCCCGATGCGGGCCTCGATCCCAGGACGCTGAGATCATGACCTGAGCCGAAAGCAGAGGCTTTAACCCACTGAGCCACCCAGGCGCCCCAGAAAGTCTTATTTATATGAAACTGTTTGAAAAACAGCAGGCAACAGAATTTGCAGAGCAAGAAGTCATACTCAATTGCTCCCCTTCTCTTCCCACATTCAGTGGGTCAACAAATGGATTTAGTGGTAGTGGTATTGTTATCCCTTCCCAAATATCCTTTCAATAGCTCTTCCATGCCACCCCAGCCATGCTTACATTAAGGAAGATACACCCTCCACATCCTTCAGCCTGATTACCGCAAAAGCTTCTTAACTGGTCTCCCTGCTCTAATCTGTTACCCCCCTCCAGTCACCTACTTGCTGTGCTTATTACCGCCCTGAAAGTGTCATTCTAAGCATGTAAATCTCACCGTAAACGTGTCACTGGCTGCCTTCCAAGGAAAGGTACAATGCCCAAGCTCTCCAGCAAAGCATCCTGCCCTTACACTGAACTTTGGACTCAGAACAGTCCCCAAGCTTCAAACACACCTCTGGCTTTGCTTTTACTGCTTTTTTTCTCCGCTTGGAATACTTCCTCCACCCCAACCCTCCTTGACCAACCCAGGCAGGCTTAATTGCTCCCTATCTGCTACACCTATTTTGCTTATTACATTATACAGTACTTTAAAAAAAAATAGACCTTTTTCTCTTCTATTAAGCCATGAGTTTTTGTTTTGTTTTGTTTTGAGGACAGGAATGATTTATTCATCCCTATAAGACCAGCATCTAGCACAATATCAGGCATATAAAAAGAGCTTAATACATTTTGTTGAATTCCACTGGGAAGAGTCACTACTTAAGGTTCTTAGATCCTTATCTAAGAGGAGCCTTATCATACCTCCAGTGGTCTGCAGAATGTAAAAGTGACTTTCTTATAAATGTCCATCACCTGATACATGATATCACACCAGGAAAAACTAAAATTGATTTTTTTTTTATAAATGGGAAGGAGCCTGCAGGGCCTAGTTCAGTGAAGTTTCAAGGGAAAGTTCAATGAGTGGCAGTTGGGAGTAGAGTTTGGCCCGAATTCAAGAACACAGCCTAGAAAAGACAAAGACAAGACTGGCATCCGCTATGACCAGGAAGCCAGGAGACAGTCCGAATCACCGGAATCCATCCTGGTCTTTAGTTCTACACTCCACACTCCATCGGGCTCTCCGGCTGGACTTTTTTCTAAAGGGCCCACCTCTCGGCTCCAGTCTGGTGTGACCCCTCGACCCAGTCTCAACAGGAAGCACGTAAGAAACCACAGTAGAAGTGCCTTGTGTATGCTGTGCTGCTCCTCACCTCGCCTCGATGTGCCGTCTGCCCACACATACTTATGTCCCCTTTCTGCGCACATTCTCGTGACTGCCCACGGCGATGAAGTCTGGGCCCAAAGTGCCTCCACGCTTGGTCCCACTATTCTACCCTAGCCTGCCAGTCACCAGGAGGGGTGTTTCCAAGTGCGGCCGCCTGTCCACCCCCTCTCACCCCTGTACACACACGCCGCTCCTCCCCCCACGAGGTGGAATCTACCCATTTCTCCTCCTTTTGCATCTGGGCTGGTTGTGACCTATTCTGACCAACAGAATGAGGCAGAAGTGACACTGTGGAAGTGTCAGACCTCGCCCTTCAAAGGTCTAGCCACTTTCATTTTTACTGTCCCAGAACCCAGCGGCCAGGCTATAAGGAAGTCCTTATCCAGGTGCAGAGAGGGCACACGGAGGACCGGGGTGCCCGGCCAACAGCTGGCACCAGGCCACAGGTGTGAGTGAGGTGCTGGACCCACCAGCTTTTTTCTAGAGGGCCCGCCTCTCAGCTCTCGTCTGGTGTGATCCCCGGACCCAGGGGTCTGGGTTCCTGGAAGCTGAGTAATATCCAACATCAAATGGGGCAGAAGAACCATCCAGATAACCCACACGTTATCAGCTAAGTTTAGAGGATGGTTATGCAGCAATACGGGTACATCAGCCTCCATCCCACTGCCATGACCCACGATTGCCCCGGCCCACGGTGATATGATTTAGAGAGAGGAACCAGAGACATCTACTCAAGCCTAACTGTGGCACTTAGACTAGCCTATACCAATTAATGACTGTGTGTGTGAAGCATTTCTACCCTTGTATAAAGTTTATACACTGAGAGTCCCTTGAATTAGTAATGGGAGACAGGAGCTGTGTTGCGCTGAGGACAGGAGAACCACTAGCCTTAATTCCCCAAAGTTAAGGATTTTAAAAAGCACTTTCCCTTTTGGACTCTGAGCCAGTCTCCCTCCCTCGCAGCGTCCTGTACACTGCCACCCACGGTGTCAGGAGAACACGGTGCTTCTCTTCAGTGTCTGTCAGGGTGATGTGCAGATTTTTCAGCATGGAGCTTCCCCTGGGTGGAAGGGAAATGCCCTGTGAACATCCATGTGGGGGTGCCTAAGACTGCTCACTCACGTGCCACAAATCTAGACCTGCCACAGTAAAGCCAAGGCAAATGCTCACACTCTTCTTTATGGGGAGAAATGATATGATGTGTGGGATCTGTTCTAAAAATACTCTAGCTAAAAAAGAGAGGGGGGAGGGCATGGGTGAACCCACTGATAATTGCGGATACCGAAAGTTGCTGGATGTGGTGGAGGAATATGGGGGGAGGGATCGTTGTGCTATTCGTTCTATTTATGTGTGTTTGAAAACATGTATTTTAAAAAAGTTAAAAAAAATAGTTCAATAGCTTTTTAAAAAAACCATAGCGCAATAATTGCTTAAAATAGATAAGCTATCAGCTAGGATTCAAAAAGCCTCTTATAGAGGGATTTGTTATAATAGGATAGGACTTTACACATATACAATGATGTACACATATGTCAGAAACTTTCTTTAGCCAGAAAACTCCAGAGCCCAATAATATATGATATGCACCAAAGAATTGTTCTGCAACAGGGATTAATAGATATCTGAAGGCCCCTCAAAGATCCACAAACGGGCCATACTAGGTTAATAAACTATGAAATTTCAGTTATATATGTTGATGTGTGTCTCTCTGGGGAGACAAGCTGAGGTTTACAATAGATTTATAAAGGGATGGATAACCAGTCTCCTGTCCAAAAAAAAAAAGACAAACCCCAAACCCCAAAAAACAAATCTTAAGCATATTTCCATGGTTAGACATAGGTTTCAAAAAGAAGAGATAATTATGAGTTAAAGATGAGGAAAAAATAGTATGAAGTAGTTTGCTAACTTATGACAAGGGCACCACGTCTTGCACGTGACTCAGGCGAAGTGCAGTGCAGATAAGTGGGAGTACAGGCATTTCCGAGAAGCGAGGAAGGAATGGCCAAGCTCCTTTTCTTTCACATTCCTAAATCCAGAGCATATCAGGTATTTCTTTGTTTCTCTTACTTATCAGGAATCCAGAGTCTAACAGTTCTGTCCCGTGAAGCAGATGCCAATAAGTTTCCAAGTGGGGAAAACTGCACGCTGGTTACAACATCCTTGTGACCCACATATCTGAAAGCTCTGGCTTGTGGCTTGCAATTCCATAGCATGAGAAACGTATCCCAGGATGCAGTAGCTATCAGGAAAGAGAAGAACAAACCGGGACTGTTAAAATGCAAATGTAGGCATGTCTCATTACAATGGGCAGCATATCTAGTAACAAGGTGTCCAGGTAACACAGGGGCTGGAGGTGGTAAGCTGATCAGGTGATGGAAAAAGTATTTTTAAAAGTAACCCAGAGTTACATCACTAATGTGCAAGCTTGGCTGCATCCTATGCAACCACAGCCAGGATGACTGGCCCTTGCATCTGGTTGGAGCGCGATGACGAGTTACTAGAAAGTGGTGGCACAGCGTAACCCAGCCCACAGGACTAGGAGAGGTTCTGTCTCTAACTCTCAGGGTGACTGGGAAAGTTACTTAACCTCTGTGTCACAAAGACCGAATGCTTTTCCTGAGAGGGCTGGATGAGATGAGTTTTTAGAACTGTTCATGTGGAGAGAATTTCACACTTAAAAGGAAACATAAGAATAGTATAAGAAGATTAATATACCCTTTGCCAGATCTCCCTGCTGTTAATGTTGTGCCCCATTTGGTTTATAATTGACTCTTATGCTCACTTGTGCTCACTCTTTCTCTCCATATGCCAGTGAGCTCACACACACACACACACACACACACACACACACACACACACTTTTCTTTCTCTGAACCATTTGGAAGTAAATACACCACCATTGGCATCATTATTTCTAATTACTTCATTGTGTTTTTCTAAGAATAAGGATACTCTCTTATATGCCTATAGCACTATCAACTTCAGGAAGCTGATCACTGACAATACGTTAATCTGCCAACAGTTTTCCAATTCTGATAACTGACCCAGTAATATCTCTAATAGCTGGATAAGGTGATCTTGAAAGTCTCTTTCTGCTCTGTTATGACGTTCTACAATTAATAAAAGAATTGTGTATGTCAAACAATAGCTTAAGGTTTAAAGGAAATAAAAACAAATGCAACCAATGGTGGAAATAAATGCCTCAGACAAAGAATGAACAAATAAGCAAATGAAGTATCTAACTTTTGCCCCAAATCAAATTTTTTTTTTTTTTTAAAGATTTTATTTATTTATTTCACAGCGGGAGAGAGATCACAAGGAGGCAGAGAGGCAGGCAGACAGAGAGAGGGGGAAGCAGGCTCCCTGCCAAGCAGAGAGCCCGATGCGGGCCTCGATCCCAGGACCCTGAGATCATGACCTGGGCCGAAAGCAGAGGCTTTAACCCACTGAGCCACCCAGGCGCCCCCCAAATCAAATTTTATATATACATGTAGCCCCCAGATTACACCAATAATAGGAACCAGGTCAATGAGAATCACTGTCTAGATTGCAGAATTCTTAGAAAAAACTGCAACTTTATAAACTTGAAATACAATTAGTATTACTGTTAGAAGAGACTGTAAGTCACTGAAAACCTTCTACTTTGTTTAGTCATAGATAAAATTCACCTGGACTTGGCCTATGCATTATTCCCATATAAAATAGTTAAAGTGACCTTTAAAGTTTCAGGCTATAATACTGTGTATTAACCCCTTTTTAAAAAATACAAAAAACTGATGTTCCACCACTATTCATAAGATTATTAAATATTTATGTTACAGTCTGAATTATCTGGAGCTAATGTAGACAAAATAGGGAAAACAATGAATTATCACATGCATTATACTAAGGACCCTATTCGAGTTCTAAAGTATTACACTGTGAATAAGATCTACAAAAAGAAGTAAGACACAATCCCTTACCTCAAGGAATCATAACACCATAGAGGAGACAGTTCAAAAATAATAATATACATGTGCAGAGGACTTTTACAAATTATTCATTCTACTTTCTGTAGCTCCAACTCCTCTTTATCTATGGTGCCCACTCCCCCACTGGCAAGCACACTATGCTCTTTGTATTTATTGGTTTGTTTCTTTTTTTGTTTATTCATTCATTTGTTTTGTTTTTTAGATTTCATATATAAATGAAATCATATGGTATTTGTCTTTATCCAACTTATTTCACTTAGCATAATTAGCATAATACCTTTGAGGCCCATCCATGTTGTCAAAAATGGCAAGATTTCTTTCTTTTTACATGGTTGAGTAATATTCCAGTGTGTGTGTGTGTGTGTGTGTGTGTGTGTGTGTGTGTGTGTGTGTACCATATCTTTATCTACTCATCTATCAGTGGACACTTGGGTTGCTTCCATATCTTGGCTATTATAAATAATGCTGCAGTAAACACAGGGTTGTATATATCATATATTTTTTTAAGATTTTATTTATTTGTCAGAGAGAGCACAAGCAGGCAGAGTGGCAGGCAGAGGCAGAGGGAGAAGAAGGCTAGTTGGTTAAGCCACTGCCTTCGGCTCAGGTCATGATCAGGTCATGATCCCAGGATCCCGGGATCGAGTCCCGCATGGGCTCCCTGCTCATCAGGGAGCCTGCTTCTCCCTCTCTCTCTGCCTGCCACTCTGCCTACTTGTACTCTCTCTGTGTCAAATAAATAAATAAAATCTTTAAAAAAATAATAATCCATGTTCTTCTGATACATAATCCGGCTGTATAGCACGTACAGCAAATAACATCAAAAGAAAGAAAGGAGGAAAGAAAAGAAAAAGAGAGGACAAATCCACAAAATTCCAAACCTCAGAAATTAACACTCATTTAAGTACACAATAGTGAAGGTTTCTGGAAGCAAAATTTTCATAGTTTTTAAAATGCCGCTGCCTTCGGCTCAGGTCATGATCCCAGGGTCCGGGGATCGAGGCCCACATCGGGCTCTCTGCTCAGCAGGGAGCCTGCTTCCTCCTCTCTCCTCTCTCTCTGCCTGCCTCTCTGCCTACTTGTAATCTCTCTCTCTGTGTCAAATGAATAAATAAAAAATCTTTAAAAAAATAAAAAAAATAAAAAAAAAAAATAAAATGAAAGTCTTCAAAAGTACTTTTTCAAATTCAAAAGTTAAAAACAATGAAGAGAGAAGAGTTACATGGCTTAAAAGAGCTACTGCCTGTCACAAAGAGGACAATCCGTCCTACTTTCAAACATAGTGAGGTCTGATGATCCTGACAACAGAACAGAGAGGCCACCTGGCAGGCACTGATGTTCCCGGGAAAGAGTTGATTAATAATATCATACATATTCAGAGGATTTTCATATAGTCTTCATTCTTAGTGTTATGTGGAGTGGTTAGTGATCCTCCCTGAGGAGAGGGCTTTTTAAAAAATATTTTATTTATTTATTTGAGAGAGAGAGAGGGAGCGTGAGGGGGGAAGGGCACGGGAGAGGGAGAAAGAATCTGAAGCAGACTCCACACTGAGCGCGGACCCTGAGATCATGACCTGAGCTGAAACCAAAAGTCCGACGCTTCACCAACTGAGCCACCCAGGTGCCCCTGGAAAGGGCATCTGAGCAGAGACTTGAGTGCAGTGAGGAGGGATTCAGGCTGACACGTGGAGGAAGAACGCTCTCTGGGCAGAACAAACCCCACGCATGACTGCCCAAGTCAATAATGTATTTGAAAGACTGAGGAACAGCAAGGAGACCAGCATGTAGAGAGCAGAAAATGAGAACAGTGGGGTGGAAGCTGAGAAGAAAGCAGAGTCCAGGCAAAGAGCCCTGGTAAGTTGTGTCTATTTCATGGTAAGTGCAATGGGAAACCTTTGAAGGATTCTGAACAAGGCCGGGGCGGGGCAGGGGGGGCAGTATCTCATGATCCAAGTTAAGAAAATTACCACTCTTACGGTAAGAAAAGGGTAGGCTTTACAAAAAATGATGTTGGGTCAACAGGATATTCATAAAGGGGGAGAATGTATCTTGACTTGTACATTTTATACTAAACACAAAAATAATTCCATATAGAGTATAGATTGAAAAATGTGATAGGTAAAACAACATGCTTTTAGACTAGAACATAGGAGAATACCTTCATGACCACTGGGACAGGCAATAAACAGGACATAAAAATGATTAAATTACTAAGGTTACTAAAGGAAAAGCAGTAATTTGTACTACACCAAAATTAAGAAACTGTGCTCACTGAAAGATACTACCAAGCGAATGAAAAGGCAAGCCACAGAGTGGAAGAAGATATCCACACTGAACACAGGTCCTGTAAAGAACCCTACAAATCAGTAAGAAAGGGCCAGAAAATAGGTAAAGGGCTTAAGAAGGCACTTCATAAAGGAAGCTATCCAAATGGTCAACAAACATACGAAAAGGTAGTCAATTCAATGAGTAGCTCAGCAATGCAAATGCAATGAACACAGTTCACTGCACAGTTCACTACACACTCGTCAGCATGACTAAAATGAAAGAGATACGTGATACCAAACCTTGAGGAGGATGTGGAACACCTGAACCTCTCATATAATGCTGAGGGTTATAACCATTTTAGAAAATCGTTTTGACGTATCTGCTAAAACTGAATATACACTTACCGTTTGACTCAGCAGTTCCACTCCTAGGTATCTCCCTGACAGAAATTCTTATGTTTAGCAAAAGACGCATAATAATAATATTTGTGGCAATCTGATCCAAAATAGACCAAAACTAGAAACCCAACTATCCATCAAAGATGGATGTATAAACTGTCGTATATTCATACTATGTACTTCCCATGTAATGAAGTTTCATTTGTTTGAAGTTCAAGAAATAGTAAAACTAATCAGTGGAGCTAGAAATCAGTATACGGATTACTGGGGGCAGGGCAAGGAGGGAGGACAGTGGCTGCAAGGGGGGCACAGAGGGAATCCTGGGGGTACTGGCTCTGGGTCTGGGTTAAATGGGCATGTCACACTATGAAAATTTATCAAGTTGTCCAATTTGGTTACATATCTTATACTTCAATAAAACATTTAGGAAAAAAAATCTAAAATATCACTCTGCTCTGTGCAGAATACACAGGGGGCAGGGAGACAGTGGTTTGGACTAAACTGGAGGCCATGGACGTGGGAGAAAGAGTCAAAATTAAGATATATTTAAAGGCAGGGGCACCTGCATGGCTCAGTCAGTTAAGGGTTCAACTCGTGATTTCGGCTCAGGTTATGACCTCAGGGTTGTGAGACTGATTCTTTAACTCACTGAAGGCTTACAGGGTCCCTAACACTCACTATGATAAGGGGACCAGGAAAAAATGATATTACAGGATGCTCATGGTGATGCAACGATTAATGGGGTGAGGGCAGTCAGAGGGATAAGAGTAAGAAGCTTAACCGAGAAGGTGACACAGGGTAGGGCTTGCGCCTTCCCATTATTTCATCAGAGGAAAAGAGCATCTTAACCAGAGTGGATGCCCCAAAATTATAAAGTTAGAGTCGATGGCGCATACTCACATTGAAGCACTGCCTGCTGTTCTAGTGTGAGGCCCAGAGAAGGCGAGCGAGAGAGCAGAATGAACAAGTGGGTCACAGGACAGGGACAACCTAACCTCTGGGCAAGTGGCACTTCAGAGGCCTGTTAATTATGAAATACCAGAAGCGGAGATGTCCAATCACCACTGTGTGGCTCAGGGAACACTCTACATTTCTTCCAAAATTTTCGTCCTTACTTCCTTAACCTGATCCACCAAATTCTCATACCATGATAATAAAAGGTATTTGACTTATTGATGTCAATGTTGTACAGTGTCAACGTGGAATTTGCTTTCATACATTTCTACTGAGCCACACCTTATATAAACATTACCACATAATTTAAAATGTCAAAGCTTGTAGCATTCATCATCTGATTGGTCTGTTTTGAGATAAAATGTCAAAGGCAGGAAGCTAAGAGAAAAGATTAACTAGTAAATCTACTCATTTAAAAAACTATTTATATTCTATAACAATAATTCACTGTTTCAAGATATCCTCATTAGGACAAAAGAAAAAACAAAGTAAACGCTCACCTAAGCCAGTGCCGAGTCTCTGGAGTAACAAGGAGCATACTAATGGAGATAGGTTTGCTTTCCACAGTGTCCAAAAGTTACTGTGTCACCCTACATAGCAATAACTAGAGTCAACTGAAGGTCTCTCACTCCTTGACTTGCCCAAAGCTGAAGTGATTTAGAGGTCCGGTCTGTCAGAAATACTACATGCTGGAAAGCAATGGAATTGCCTCCAGTTTTTGAATTTGTTGTTAAATTGTCTTTTCTTTTCAATTGGTAATATATGTACATGACATTGGTATTTACCAAAATCTCTTTCCAGACCTTGGCCACCCAGTTCCCCTTCTTAGAGGCAACCAATGTTAACCATTGCTTGAGTATCCCCCTATGTGCTTAAACAAACACCTGTCTATTCACGTGTCCTTTTCATGCAAATGGTAACATGTTATTCCTCCCATTCTGCATTTTGCTCCTGCATCTTCTTCTCCGTCAGCCCACTTAGTATAATATATTAGAGGTCGTGTTTTATCAGTACATAGAACTGTCTTATCTTTTCCTCCCTAGTTGTGATAAAACTTTTTTTTGATAATTTCAAGCTTACAGAACAGTTACAAAGGTAGTACAAGAAACTCCCTTATATCCTCCACCTTAGATTTTTGCCTTTTTTTTTTTTATTAGAGAGAGAGAGAGCAAGCACAAGCAGGGGGAAACAGAGGGGTAGAGGGAGAAGCAGGGTCTCCACTGAGCAGGGTACCTAACATGGGGCTCGATCCCAGAACCCTGGGATCATGACCTGAGCTGAATGCAGATGCTTAACCAACTGAGCCATCCAGGTGCCCTGATTTTTGCTTCTTGACATCTATTTGCTTTATATCCTCTCTCCCAAAATTCTTACATATGCATATTTCTTAACTACTTGAGTGTTAAAACATAATGTCTCTTTACCACCACACTCTTGAGTATGCATTTCCTAAGAACAAGGATATCCCATTGACATGAATCATAGCATAGTTAACAAAGTCAGGAAATTAAATGCTATTTAATATATATTTTTTTTTTTTTTAAAGATTTTACTTATTTATTTCACAGAGGGAGAGAGATCACAAGGAGGCAGAGAGGCAGGCAGAGAGAGAGGGGGAAGCAGGCTCCCTGCTGAGCAGAGAGCCCGATGCGGGCCTCGATCCCAGGACCCTGAGATCATGACCTGGGCCGAAAGCAGAGGCTTTAACCCACTGAGCCACCCAGGCGCCCTATTTAATATATTCTTAATATTTATCCACAATCTATATATAGACCTTGTCAATTATAGCTATTATTTCTCCCAGTCCATGCTATAATTCAAGGATATACACTGCATTAAGTGCCAAGTGTCTTTGGTCTCCAATAAACCGCGAAGATTTCCTAAGTCATTTTTTCTCTTTATTGACGTTGATATTCTTAAAAACTACAGACCCGTTATTTTTGTGGGATGTTCATCAATTTTTTTCTTGATGTTCCTCATGTTTAGATTCAGGATATATACTTTTCATAGGAAATTCACAAGTTTTATTGTGCCCTTATCATATTAGGGTGTATGTGATGTCTGTCTATCCCAATTTTGGTGAGATTTACTTTGACCGCTTGGTTTAGGTGGTTTTTGCCTAGTAAAGTTAGTATTGTTCCCCTCTGTAATCAATAAGTTGTTTGTGGGGGCGGTACTTTAGGACTAGATAAATGCCCTATTCCTCAGTAAGCTATCACAACTACTTTTAGCAGCCTTAATGCTTTTCTAACCCATCCTTCTTTCCACAACTTACTAATTAGAAATTACATTAATAATTTTACTAATGAACCAATATATAATTTGTTTGGGCTCACCTTGTGTGTTTCCCTCCTTGTAGGAATCATCACAGTTTTGCACTCTCTGTTGCTTAATGCCTGAATACAGGTGCCTCATACATTTTGTCTCATTTTACAGTGCTTTTCAGGCAGAAGGGCAATTTTGGTTACCAAGGACCCTGTCCTGACTGGGGATGGAATGATGCCTTCTTCTTTCTAATAGCTACATAGTATTCTATTGTGTTTTTTAACCAGTCTACCCTATTTAGGTAGTGTACAGTCTTGCCCTTTCACAAACGATGCCATATGGTACATGTGTCATTTCTGATGTGTGCAAGTATATTACTGTGATCAATTCCCAAAAGAGTTAGGAGTGGGTCAAAGAGTACAAGTTTTTAGACTTACAAAAGGTCTGTGATCACAGTACAGTATCTTTCACAACTTTATACATTTGGATTATATCCCTCTTGGGCTTTTTCATCCCATATTCAAGAGAGTCCCAATAATTCAGGTCACCTTCATATAGAAATTCTTGAATCTTTCAACTATTTCAGAGGTCCTTCTATATATTCTGGACCCTGATTATGTCCCACTTGTACTGCACTATCAGAAGTAAACTCAGATTTCTAGTTTGAGGGCATGATTTGGTACCTCCTTTTGCATTTCCAGGTTCATGCCTGTCTTTGGGTCACAAAATAGAGTCCAGGCTGCCTTCTCCAAGGAAAAATAAACAAGGACATCTTCTAAGGAAATCGACAAGAAGGAATTTTCTATAACTATTTTTAAGAAAAGAAAAAAATATAATTCCCAAGCACACACATCTATAAACTTAGATAAAAGAGAGAAGGCTCTCCAATAAAAAGATAATATTCTAATCTTCGCTAGATCAACTTTAATACCTATCTAATACCTTCAGAATTACTTTGTGCTCTCCAAGCACTGTGCAATAATATAAATGATGGCACTAAATGAACATTCCTCTGCCCTGAATGAGGGACTATTTAATCATGTTTTCCTTCTAACTGACACTGAGTAATTATCTTACTGCCTTCAGCTCGGGTCATGATCCCAGGGTCCTGGCTCAGCAAGAAGCCTGCTTCTCCCTCTCCCTCCTGCTTTCTGCTCCCCCTACTTGTGCCCACTCTCTCCCTCCCTCTCTCTCTGTCAAATAAATAAATAAAATCTTTGAAAAAAATGTGTATTTCCAGCAAATTAAGCATTCTTTGGGGGGTGAGACCAAGGAATCTGAATTTTTTTTACCACTTTCTCATTTAAGTCTGATGTACATCAAAACTGGAGAAATATGGCATCTGCTACTGTCCCTCAGTGCATATACCAGATTACTGTAGTACTTAAGAGTAATTTTTTGAACTAGAACAGTAAGAGAAACTTTAACAAAGCTACTACGCAGTTGCCATCAAGAATCATAGCAGAAAAAGAACTTCTGGCAAACTTTAACTATAGTTTCACCATGAGGGGAACAACTTAAAAATTCTAAATTTCATTCTGCTCCTATTCAATAGGAAGGAAGGAAGGAAGGAAGGAAGAGAGAGAGAAAGAAAGTTAGTTAGTTGGTTAGTTAGTTAACTTGTTTTTTACTATCATTTATTCTACAAACAGCCCAAAGTCTTAATAGAGATTGAGTTGATGACAGGATAAAGTTGAAGGAAAAAAAGAGGGGAAAAGTGACAACTTCAAAGTTACAATTATATAAATTTAAATCAAAACTTCTAAAGTGCAACACAGATTCTACAAACCATGTGACAGTACTTTTAAAATCTTCTAATGTTTAAATAAACTTGAGTACTGCCCTCTGAGAAGCCAGCCTCATGCAAAAAATGTGGCTCCAGAATCAGACTCCAAACCAGGCCCAGGCAGGCTCCAGATCTTCAGGAAAGTCACTGAACCTTCCTCCGTAAAAAGGGATGAAAACACTTCACAGGTTACTGTTTCTTCCCATTCCCCTCTCCTCTGGTCCTTCCCAACTCACCCTGTGAAAACCAAGAGCCTACCACCTTCTAAAAGGCTACCAAGTATAAATGTGCCACACTTCATGTTCTATTTCCCCAGTCACGACCAGAAACTTGAAGCCCTGTGCCCCTCGGGTCATCAGTCACATGTACTCGCTCCCATAATGCTCGGATGTCCCCTTAGCTGACCCTGACACCTATGCCTTCTCTGCTTTCCGAAGGTTACCACGCAGCCAGAGGAACATCCACTAGATGATCTCCCTTATACGCACCCCCTCTTCCCTGAAAGTCCCTTCTTCTCAATCACTTAGCCGACTCTGCTTGGGAACCCCAAGTTCCCTGAAGCCCTTTCAAGTGATAATCATTTTCTCTTTCACATTTCACCTACCCCAGGTCACAGTTTTCCTCTTCAACTCATGATATTATTAGTTCATTCAAAAGATATCTCACTCCTACAACATGTAAGGCATTGTGGCAAGGGCAGGGAAAGTCCTAGGTAACAAAATAGGCAAAATCTCTAAATGGGGAGCTACTCACATTCAGGTAAAGAGGAGGAAAACAAGTCAACAACAGGCAAACATATCATTTTAACTTCTGCTAACAGACATGAAAGATAAGTCAGGAAGTCATAATAAGAATTTTGTGTGGGGGTAGAATACTAAATTCAGATGGAGTTACCAGTAGCATTTTAAGTAGAGGCGTCAAGAACAAGAAGGAGCCAGCCAAGGAGCGTGAAAAGTGAAGAGCATTTCAGACCAAGGGGGATGACCAAGACTCTCCAAGACTCTCCCTGCATCTTGTCATCAGCAGAACCTGAACACTTCCCAGATCATGAACTGAAAGCCATCATCCTCTGACAACCTGCACTCCTTACAACACGGTCAGGTAACTTCTGTCTCATGAAGAACTCCAATCCATTGACCTATATTCTCCCCTGAGGCTCTCTTCATTTCTCACTCCACTTAATAATCTTCATTTCTCTCTTTATCCAACTGATAATCCCTCTCTTACACATATATTCAACCCCTTGACCCTTCTTTCTTCCTTCAAATTTCACCAGCCAAGTCCGAATCACTCTGCCTTTTCTGGGACAGTATCTGTACCAGTGAAAAGGGCTAGACACACCCCCAAACAGATTGGAAACACTGTAAATTCAGAACCACTAATTTCACATGATGGATCTTCCATACTGTCCAGCAGTGACTTACTCTGCAACAGTCCCCTCCCCCCTCTCCTAATGACACAGAGCCTGACATGGGGCTCGATCTCATAACCCTCACATCATGACCTGAGCCAAAATCAAGAGTCAGATGCTTGATTGAATGAGCCACCCAGGTCCCCCTGCTAATGAATGTGTCATATCTTCTCCTCTCAATTCAACAATTCTACCCCACCTTGGCTTTCATGATACCCTGCTGTCACAGTTTTTCTCCTATCTTTCTGATTATCCCTTCTTAGATTCTTTTGCCATTTCTTCTGGTCTAGAGGTTGGAGATCTTCGGGACTCAGCCTTGGGCAAAATGTTCTATGTTCTTCCCAGGTGACCTCAAATATTCCCATGACTTTGCTAAAATCAAAAACAAATGGAGACCAGCCTTGAAAATTCCCTGAGCAGACAAAACCCATTTAGTCATACAAAGATTACTTTAGCTTATTTTGTAAAACTAACTTGACCTGGGTCATTTCTTACTATGTCCCTGGAAATCATAAGCAAAACTTGAACTGTTTCCCAAGGTATCTGCTGACCAACACCCTATCATTTAAGAGAATTCTAATATTATAAGCAATCAGTGTGAAGAGTAAAGTCACTGCTTTCTTACTATAAAAGCTGCTTTATAACGTACCTCTGAGCCTCATCCCATGTTTTGAGTTGCTCCCAGTTTGCAAACTATCTTTATGGTATGCACACAATAAACTTTTACTAATTACTATTTCAGGCACTGCTTGGTTTTATTTCTGTTATTTCTGAATTTTTGACAACCTTAAATACCATCTTTATGCTAATAACGCCCACATTTCTCTTCCCCAGATCACCACCCTAGTTTGAAGACCACCATCATCTCCTGCTGTTATTACTAAAATAGCTCCTGATTTCTCTACCAATAGCTCAGTCTCCACACAGTAGCCACAATGATCTTTCTAAAGCATAAATCATATCATGCCATTCTCTTACTTAAGACCCCTCAACAATTTTTTACAACTCTCAGAACAAAATCCTACAACATGGGCTCTGTCTTAGTATTCTGTGGCTGCCATAAGAAATTGCCACAAACTTGGAGGCTTAATGCAAAGGAAATTCTCTTGTATAGTTCTGAAGGCCAGAAGTACAAAATCAAGGTGTTGGCAGGAATCTCTCTAAAGTTCTACAGGGGATTCCATTTCTTGCCTCTTCCAATGTCTGAGGCCTCCAGGAGTTCTTTGGCTCATGGCTGCATGACTCCAATCCCTGCCTCTGGCTTCACATGGCCTTCTCCTCTTAGTTCCTCTGTGTGTCTCTCAGAAGAACACTTGTCATTGGATTCAAGGCTCACCAAGATAATCCAGGATGATCTCTTTCGGAGATTCTTAATTACAACTGGAAAGAACCTTCCCCTCCCCCCCCACAAATAAGGTTAAATTTACATGTTTCAGGGACATGTTGGCCCACTCTAGCCTCGAAGACCTTACATAACTAAACTGCCTCTGCCTTCCCCTGCAAACTCATCTCCCAAAGCTCTCTCTCTTCCTTCGTTCCCAGGCTCTACCCCTTCTGGTCTTCTTTGTTTTTAAGTAAATTTTTTTTAAGTTTGTTTGTATATGTATGTATGTACGTACGTACGTATGTAATCTCTACACCCAAAGCCAGGCTTGAGCTCACGACCCTGAGATCAAGAGTCATATGCTCTTCTGAATGAGCCAGCCAGGCGCCTCTGGCCTTCTAGTTCCTTGATCAAGGACAAGTTCTTTCCCACTCTTGGGTTTTGCATATGCTATTCTCTCTGTGGTCTTTCCCTGGCTAACTTCTCCTTCAGGTCTTGAGTTAAATCTAACTCCCACAAAGAAGTGTCCCTTAACCCCATAAACTTAGGTCACCACTGTTCTTCCTCAAAGCACTCTTCCTTTTCTTCATACCGTGCACCTCTTTTCCTGTTTCACGTTGTACTTGCACATGATTTATGTGTTTCCTGCTTAGTATCCGTCTCTATCATTGGATTGGGAATTCTTCATACCCCCTGAAAAAGCACACGTATTGTCTTCACCTCAGTATGTGTACCCAGGGCATAAGCCAGCATCTGGCACACAGTAGCATTAACTAAATAAAGGAGTACTTAATAAATAGAGTACCTCCCATTTCCCCCTTTGAACAAGATTATATACATGCAAATAAGAGGGTTAGAAGAATGACCAGGCAGCCAAGGATACACCTGGCCTGCAGCACACAACTCTCCCAGGCCAGCCTGAGAAAGCGATTGAGTTTGGCACAAAAGGAAAAGTAGTGTCTGATTATTAGCAAGTTGTAAGGACCTGTCTACTCTTCAGCTCTCCATGGACAACTATACAATTCAGGAACTCATTTCACCTTTTATAATAATCCCTACTTTCTGTGCAAAAGGATTGACTGAGGTTTCTCTGCAGTTTTAGGAAAGCATTCCAGTACAAACTGATTTCTACTGACAGCCTAATTCACGTATATATCTTTCTTAATTCTGCTGGATTACAAAATGACTCAGGTGTTAATAAATCCTGCTGGCCTGGCCCTCGGTCTGATAAGCATAGAGGGGCACAGAAACCTTTTCTAGGGTACGTGAGATTCCCCAGCCTCTTCTTTTCCTCGAAAGATTTTTCTTTGTTCTTTTTAATAATTGAGATATAATTCGAATACCATAAATTCACCCTTTGATAGTGTATGATACAGTGTTTTACCCAAAGTTGTACAACCGTTGTCACTATGTAATTCCAGAACACTCTCATCACACCCCTCCGCCTGCCCGCACACACAAAAACAAAAACAACACAAAAAAACCATCCCCAATAGCAATCATTCTCTAATCCTTCCTCCCCGAGCCCCTGGCAAACACTATGTACTGTCTCTACAATTTTCCCAGTCTTTTCTCACTTTCATGAAACTGAAACAGAGATAAAATGATTTGCACAGGGTTGCCATCACTTAGAAAGATGGCAAGATTATAACATCCATATTTATAGTAATGCTTTAAACTATACATAAAAAACCAAAGAGATCAGTAAAAATAAGTTGAGCTCGAGTATACACATCCCAAATGTGGCTAGAAGACATCTGAGGTCTTGGCGTAGTGAAGCCCCACTATTCACTTAGAATAGCGATTCCCAGGCAGAGTCTCAGGCTGGGGAGAGGCAGGGGGTAGGGCATTAGGCAGAATCACTAAAGAGGAAGAGAGATGTGACTGGTAGACGGGAATTGTACTTAGGATGGGGTGATGCAGAGAGAGGGTTCAGGGAAATGGGAGGCCGTGTGGTTTATAGAACAAACATATTTCTTTTCAGCCTAGGGTTCTGACATTGGTGTTAATGTGCCCAGGTGCTCACCTACTTCCTTTTATAGCGCCCCCAATGGGTCCCAGAGCTCCTGGATCATTTTCTGTTTGTTTATGAGTAATTAACGCACACATTAATAGTGCTAACACCACTTCAGGATGCTTGTTGGTTAATGACACCTTGCCAAATAATGCAGGAATTATGACTTTTTAACATTCTGTATTTTCAAACAAGCAAAATAATTACAAGCTTAACTCACCTCTGTTACCATCAACAAATGTGTACATAGAAACAATGATCCCATAGACTAAAATTATTAGAATCCATTTGTAAAAATAATTAGCCACATATTTTATTTTGTCTTAATCAATATTGCAAAAACAATTAACAAAAGGAAAAAAAGGATGGAAACTGCTCATCACAAAGGAAAAAAATCCATTGTTCAAAGAGATTAATCTGAACCTTAACATTCTTTGTGCTCATTTAAAACTATTATTAAAATAGCAATTTAAAGGGACAAACAAGTCAAAACTAAATATTTTATTCATTAAAATTGAGATCCTAAAACCACTAAGACTCTACAACTTAAAAATAACCTCTTGTCTTCAACGTAGGAAAGTTTGATTTGCCAACATATAATGAATATGCAGAAGCCTACCCCTGGGAAGTAAACAGATTTTCTCATACAAACAAGTTATTCTGAGTTACAGAGATCCTGCAGATGACTAGGCTATCATTTGTTTAAAAGATGACTGCTAAAAATGCCTATTTAGACGATCTACTCATAGAACTGGACACTAAATGACAGTGGCCATTTAAAATGGAAACCTCTTGTCTACCAAATATTTTACTGAAACCTTTATTAGTATGTTAAGTAACTTAAAAGGTCAACTCTTCATTGTCTACAGCAAAAGAGAGCTTTGGTACCAATAAACTGCAATTAGGGAATCAAAATAAATATTGTTTGTAATTTTACAGTATGTTTTTGAAATTAAATTGGAAATACCTGTAGATGAAAATATGGAAGTCTCATTCTTCTGTTACCTACACTATCAGAAGGAATGAACAACCAGACACTTTCAAGTTATTGATATAAATAAAGCACTGTCCTAAAATTCCTTCCAAAAAGATTAATGGGTCACAGCCTACAATTTAGGCATAGGTAGACAATTAAGTACTTTGCTTTTCAATGCCCTCTTCACCTTTTTTTTTTTAAGATTTTATTTATTTATTTGTCAGAGAAAGAGAGAGAACGCACAAGCAAGCAGAGTGGCAAGCAGAGGCAGAGGGAAAAGCAGACTCCCTGCCGAGCAAGGAGCCCAATGTGGGACTCGATCCCAGGACCCTGGGATCATGACCTGAGCCGAAGGCAGCTGCTTAACCAACTGAGCCACCCAGGTGCCCACCCTCTTCACCTTTTGACAGGAGAAGTAAGATACTGAATAAAAGTAATTCCAATAAGTACTTCCAGAATACATCAATTTTAGTTTTTCCATTTGATAGGGGACTAACAACTACAAAAAAATAAATAAGAAGAGAAAGGGTAATTTAAATTAAAAAGTAGACCAGGCAAGAGGAGAGAGTGGGTTTAGAACAACTGCTGTCAAACAACCATTTTTGTAAAATTCAGAGTATTCTTATAAACGCTTCTTAAATTACACCCATGGCCATGTACGTTGCACATGAAATTTGAATATTTCTTTGATAAACTTTAAGGTTGCTAAATAACTTAATGAAAGTTATTAGCACAGTTTCATTTTAAGAAACAAAAGAGAAATAAGATATTCAAGATACATAACACTTTTACTTTTTGAAATGGTTATCCTAAAAGCTTTTCTTAAATTCACATTCTGCAAAGTTCCTTCTCTCTGGTCATCATGTACACACTGAAAACAACTTTACTTACGAGTACTGTCATCTAATTCTCTACAGAGTATGCATTTTCCATAAATCTAGACCAAAGTGAACTAATTTAATTCTAAATTCAGGCTGTGATTTCTGGATATAGCACTGAAATAAAACTAGTAAACATAATTTTTTCTTTAAAAAAAAAGTATGCTTACTTCTCAGATAATTTGTTTTGGTAAATATATTCTTAGCCCAAAAGATTACTTTTAGAGTTTGAAGAGTAAAGATAAAAACAAAACTGGTTCAACAATTGTCAAAATAAAATGAATACAAGCACTGACCACAACGACTTTCCACTCAATCCAAACTAAACCACTTCAGTTGAGCTCAGCTCACTTAATTATTTTTTAGGGATTTATTTATTTATTTGAGAGAAAGAGAGACAGAGAGATAAAGAAAGAGAATGGAGCAAGGGCCAAACGGAGAGGGAATCTCAAGCAGACTCCCCCCTTAGTGCACAGCCTGACGTGGGCTATATTTGTTTAAAAGATGACTGCCAAGTCATCCCATGACCCCCAAGATCATGATCTGAGCTGAAATCAAGAGTCGGACACTTAACTGACTGAACCACCCAGGCAACCCTCTCCTCACTTAATTTTAAAACCGTCCCTCGTTTCCAGCTGCGTACCTGGACTGAATGTTGTTCAACCATATTCTCTGTGTTAAAAGTGAAGAAATAAAAAGTGTTATAAAGACTGCAAGAGTGACTGTAATGGAATCACAACATTTCAGAGCTGGAAGGGATCTCTGAGATCTAATCCAGCACCCACATTTACAGATGAGAACACGGAGGCCCAAATAGTCTTTTGGTCAAAGGACAGGACCAAAATCACATTCCATGGCTGAGCCATTCATTCATTCATTCATTCATTCATTCATTCATTCATTCAGCATCCATCCATCCATCCATCCATTCATTCACCCACTTACTGAAAGCTGCCTAAGTGCCAGGCTTGGTGCTACGTGTTGAAAACAGGCTTGTATGGCACCATTCACCAGGGCCCGGACAGTCGTTTTCCTTGTTTTAAGATAACTCCTTGAATGTCCTAATCAGGAAGAACTAGAAGAATCCCACAGCCTTTGTAGCATGGGGCCCACTTTCAGTTTCACACATTTCAGTAAACGAAGTTGGGTTTAACTTCAGAGAGCCAACAACTGTGTTTACTTTAAATGATTAAGCATTAACAAAGGGAAGCACAGTATTGTGAATGAGTCCCTCTCCAGTACATTCATAACTTAAGGAAGTGCAAACAGAAAATGCCCCCCCCCCCACAAAAAAGAGTTCACAGAGAGGACAGGTTACAAAATCAGAGCAATATGAGGTATCAATACAAATCAGTGAAGTCTAATAGCTCAAGTTCGCCAAGTGTGGAATGTAAATATCTCCCCATTTCATTCAGACGTGGGTATACTTTTCTGAGATGTCTCCATGTTAAAAAGACCTGCAAATTCACATTCAAACTAACACCCTCTTCCAATGAAACATGCATCTATACCAGGCCTTTTTCTTTAAGATCAACTTTCTTTGATTTCTAGTTGATTAAAAGAAAATTAAAATAATTTAAAAAAACCCTAAAATTTAATGCGCTGGCTACAAGAAATTCAAATCCCATACACAATCAAAACAGCAATAGCTCCAACCACACATTTATGAGTTTTGTTTTTAAAAGGATGGGCAGTGAACTTACCCATCAACATAACTCATCACTCATTCTGCTTGGACTTTTACATTCTGTAATATTAAGTCTGGCACTTAAATGTTTTGTGTATCTCAATTCACAGTCAACTTCTTTAAGGAGAAGAAACCATACTGACAAAGCTCTTAAATAAGACAACCCACCAGTAAGGCACTTTGAGAGATTAAACAGCAGCTCTCTATGCTCACACTTTCAGTGTTCTATACCAAAACGAAACACAGCTTTCACAGAGCTCTTGCAGATGACCAGTGGGTGATTTCTGATAAAATACAGTCTTCACTGAGGTTCTTTACCGGCTCTTTGACTTTCTTGAAGCTCTTGTCAGCTCAGGAAGAAAGTGCCGTGGTGCTCTTCTACTTCTCAAACTTCCAGATTTGATTTTTATCTAGAGCATCACAAGTCCTCATTTGAACATCAGGTCGACCCTCAGGTGTCCGAAAAGCACTAAGACACAGCCCCGAGTGTGGATGAAAAATGGTTCCATCTTCTTTAAAATCCCAAATAATGTTTGCAGGGATAGGGAACCCATCTTTCGGACAATTTTGCATTCCTACATATTTTTTTTGCTCAGGAACCTCTGCACATAACTCTGTCACAGAGTTAAACCTTATTTCTTTGTTTGAAGTATATTCAAAGAATTGATTGCCTCCTTGACCGTGGCATCCAAACAGAGAAAGGTTAGCACCTGTGGGGTTGTTGTCCGGAGAATTATAATCTAAACATTCAGAAGAGATTCCCATACTGCGAATGGCTCCATGCCAGCCTGGCCTATCCTCTGGAACGTGTAAATTAGAAAACACATTTTTCAAATACCAATCAAAACTCTGGCACTTCAGCCGTTCTCGTAGTAATTTTCTTTCAGAAATATCACCATAAGCTTCTTTCCTTGCTGGAGGGTTTCGATTGTAGAAATGCTCTTTGTACTCGTCCATCCACACTTCCGCGGCCCGAGCAGTATTCTGTAGGAAATTGGGCCGAGCGTATGGCGCCCGCTTGGGGAATACATGGCCCACGTGGGAACACGGGTGGATCTCCAATTTACCTCCACACTGCCACACCCTAAAAGACAGCTCAAGGTTCTCACCTCCCCACACTTCCATTCCAGTGTCATATGTTCCGAGGTACTGAAAATATTTCTTGCTGACAGCAAACAGTCCTCCAGCCATGGTGGGCGATCTGATTGGGTCAATTCTCGATTTCCGTCTGTCCCTTTCATGTTTGGGGACAGAATGCCACTGGAAGGTTAAGCGCCAGTCGAATCCACCAATCATGGGCTCCCCAGTCTGCATGTAGAATTCAAAAGTATTCCAATCAATGGTATCTATAACAGGACAAACAACTGCCGTCTCATCATTACTAATTCTTTCCAGAAGTGGTTCTAACCAACCAGAATTACACTCACAGTGACAATCCAGGAAAGTGAGGACATCCCCAGTGGCAAAAGTGGCCCCAATCAGGCGGGCTCTCACCAGCCCCTCACGCTTATTTGTTCTAATCAGGCGGACTCTATCAAGACTGCTGATGTAAGTTTCGAGCTGTGCCTTCAAATAGACTCGGTCACTCAAGTCATCCACCAAGATGACCTCCTTCAAAAGGACCGCAGGAGAAGTTTCTAAAACACTGTGGATGGTGCGGAGCAGAGTCGACCAGGCTTCGTTATAGAAAGCAATGATAACAGAGGTGGTGGGAAGTCTCCTGTAATTAAACTTCTTAGATTTACACTCATGCATTCTTTTATCCTCTATGTGGCGATGCAGGGAAATCCTGTCACTGAGATAAATATTAATGGCATATCTCTCAATAAGTTCTTCTTGCTGCTTCAATTCGCCCTCGCTGAGCTGCAGCTTGCTGGCTTTCCCCCACTCCCCAAGAGCATGGGAGTCTGCAGGGGGCTTCTTGTAGAGCGGTCGGGACAAATCCTCTGCCTTTTCCCAGGGGTCCGAAAGCTGCTTTGGCCCCTGCTCCCTGGCAAGGTCGGCTGCTGGGGAGGCATGGAAAGTGGAGACCGAGAGTTCCACCAGGATATAGGCCACTGTTAAAAGCGCCAGCAACAGGCAGCTTTTGCCTGCCCAGGTCCACCGCAGGGCCATCCGGATCCTCATGGCCAGGGCGCCGGCGCGGCCCCCGGGGTCACCACGCAGGAGCGCGGCTGCGGACCCGCGGACGGAGTTCCCGGCTCAGGGAGGAGCGGCCTTCGGAGCGGGTCCCTCCTCTGACACGGACGCTCGGCTCCTCTCCAGCCACGGGGGCTTCCAGGGCTGACCTGAGACCTCTCGGTCCCTGGCCTCCGGCACAGCCCCAGCGCCTCTCTCCCGCTTCCTCGGGCTCTTCTCACAACTTTCCACCAACTCTCTCGCCAACACCCCACCCTCCCTGCGCCGCGAACAAACCCCTCCCCTTCCCCCTCGCGCCCCCTGGTGGTTAGAGCGCGAAAG
Source organism: Ailurus styani (assembly GCA_002007465.1). Taxonomy (NCBI): domain Eukaryota; kingdom Metazoa; phylum Chordata; class Mammalia; order Carnivora; family Ailuridae; genus Ailurus; species Ailurus styani. The sequence goes on along the minus strand of LNAC01000144.1, from coordinate 615,208 downwards.
TCGTCGGCCCGGCCAGGCCTGGAGGCGACTCTGCGGGGCTGGGCCGGGGTCGGGACCGACACGACCCAGGGGCCCGGGTCTCCCGCCGCGCTCGACCCGCACCCAGGTCCTCGGAGCTTCTCCCGCGGCCCGGTGTGGACGGGAGGCAAGGCTTCCGACCAGTCGAGCCCGTGCCTCATCACAAAAGGCGAGAGTAACACTTACCAAGTTGTTTGCCGTTGGGACTAAAGTCCACGGAGGTGATCGCAGCTTTGTGGCCTTTAAAGTATCGCTCCAGGACGGGGTCCTCCTGGGAAGGAAAGTTGTCGGGTTTTGCAAGCAGGTGCAGACCTCGGACGCGGGGGTGCCGGGATCAGGGCGGTCCCCTCCCCCGGAGCCCTGCCCGGGAGCGGCCACACGCGGGCGGCGAGCCTGCGGGGCAGGGGTGCCCTGCGCGGACACACGCTCAGACCCCGGCCGGGGGACGCCGGGCGCCGGCTGCCGGCGCCGAAACCTGCAAAACCCGCCATGGGTGCTTCCCAGAATCGGGTGCGCCCGCGGGGCCACCGGGGCAACGCATCTGAATGCACGTGCCCGGGCGCCGGCCGCTGGCTCGGCGTTACAGGGGCGAGGCGGGCTCCCGGCGTGGGTGCTTTTGAAAACCTGCCAGGTGATTCTGACGCAGGCGCTCCACGGAACCCCTCGGAGAATTCCGGGGGCCGTGGGGTGCCCCGGCTCGGCCCGGGGCTCCGGGACACGGGGAGGAGCGCCCGGGATCTGGCCAGAACTCGGCTCCGGGAGCAGTGAGACGTGGACGCCTCGGAGCGAGGGGCGAGGGGCGAGGGGCTCTCGGGACCGGGGCTGCGGACGCCGCCTCCATCTCCCGCCAGGTGCGGGCGCGGCCCCAACCTGGCTCCGCAGCCCCCAGCCCCAGCTCCGGGGAGGCGCTCCCCAGCCTCTCCTTACCAGGGCGGAGGCCATGGGAGGCGCGGTCGGCGCCGGGCTCCAGCCCGCGGGGGAACCGGGGGAAGGGAGGGGATGGGGCAGGAGGGGGGACCGTGCGGCGCCCGGAACCGTCCGCCCAGAGCGGCGGCGCCTCCCGGTCACTACAACAACGGCGGCCCAGTCAAACCCCGCGCTCCAGGCGTGGCCAGTCGAACCCCGAGACGTCGCCGGGGCGGCCGGGAGCCGGGCCGCCGCCGGCTGGCAGGCGGGCCGCTCCGGGGTCCGGTGTGACCACGCACGAAAGCCAGAGTTTACTAACACTCGCGTTCCCTTCGGCTTGACACCGTGAAGCAGGGCAGTCACCGGGATGGAAATGAGACCGATGCGAGGAAGGGTATTGAGTCTGTGATCGATGCAATCGGAGTTCTATTGCACGTTAAAGAGACAGCGCCCACGAATTTGAAGAGGGGTCCCAACAGCTTAATGACGGGGAGGGGAGTTTGGATCTGAAGTTGGGCAGCTTGGTAGTAATTAATATTCTCACAGGAACTAAACCTCTGGAGGACACATTGTAACTTATGTAATCACTGCTTTTGACACAATAGGCTTAGCGGTATAAATATAGATTCTGGATAAACTTGAATGAACGAATGAATATTATGCATCCACTTAATGTTCTTCTATGATGTGTTTCTATTCTCTGCTCACTAGCGTTTGCTTTAGAGCAGCAAACTCACGGGGCAGCATGTTTTAAGTCTGTATGAAGCCTTAGAAAGAAAGTTGTTGTTTTGTTCAAATTATTAGGCCACATAGTTACTAGAGCCCTTGAACAGCAGGCTTTCTTACCCATAATATCATCTGTGCTTTGGCAACACTATGAGGTTGATAGAGTGACAAAATGTTACCAACGTTTACAAATTATAGACTTGATTCCTGGATATTTTACGTATAATTGTCAAAGATCCCAGAGTCACATTTTCCAATTCTAAATCCGTATCCATTTTTACCCTACCGCAAAGCATGAAGGACTCAGCTGAAAATCACATACAAGATAAACATTACGGGACGCCTGGGTGGCTCAGTTCGTTAAGCGGCTGCCTTCAGCTCAGGTCATGATCCTACCGTCCTGGGATCAAGTCCCATACCGGGCTCCTTGCTCAGCTGGGAGCCTGCTTCTCCCTCTGCCTGCTCTGTCTGTTGTTCCCCCTGCTTGTGCGCGCTCTCTCTCTCTGATAAATAAATAAATAAAATCTTAAAAAAAAAAAAGATAAACATTACTGGCAGCAAAAAATGACATAGTGGGCCACACCTGGTAAGATATGTGTTTGATGTAGATGAAAGATATACTACACACCTTAATTACAGGGGGGCTCCTAGTTATCTAGTGATAGAATTTAGTTTTAGTAAATACTGTGCATAGCAATTAAGCAAATAGGAAATACCTTTAGATTCAGCATTTCTGTTTGACTTTAAAAAAAGACATTTTAATAATGCTTTAAAAATGCTGGATGCTGGTTTGAATGTAAAATGTTGTAGCTCTATGGAAAACAGTTGGGCAGTTCCTCAGTAAGTTCACTCCTAGGTTTATACAGAAAAATATTGAAAGCAGGGACTAGAACAGATGCTTGTACACCAAGGTTCATAGCAGCATTATTCACAACAGTCAAAAAGTGGGAACAACTCACATGCCTAACAGTTGAATCTACAAATAAAATGTGACAGGTAGAGACAATGACTCTTATTTTGTCATAAAAAGGAATGAAATTCTGATACATCCTACAACATGAGTGAAACCTGAAAACAATATGCTAAGTGAATAAGCCAAACACAAATGTGCATATATTACATGATCCCATGTAGATGAGATACCTCAAATAGTTGGATTCATAGAGACAGAAAGTAGAATGGAGGCTACCAGAGGTGGTGAGGGTAAGGGAGAATGGAAAATTATTGTTTAATGAGTGCAGAGTTTCTGTTTGAGATGATGATGTTCTAGAGATAGGTATAGGGATGGTTGAAAACACTGTGAATGTACTTCATGCCAGTGACTTGTACACTTAAAATAGTTAAAGTGGTAAATTTAATGTTATGTATATTTAACTATAATCAAAAATAATAATTCTGGAAACTCTGAGGAATGACCAAGACCTCAGGATTTCTCATAGCCAAGATATGTCTGATCTTGGGTATAGCAGATTAAGAGAAAAAGAAAAAGGTAGGGATGTAGACACTAGTTCAAAAGAAAAGAGAAGTTTTTAAATAAAGAATTTTCTCTTAAGTCTTTTAGTAAAAGATTTTAAACTTTCTAGTTATCAAAAAATAGGTGTTCTTAACTGAAAAGAAGGAAAATAATCACCTACTGGCCCATCACCTAAAAGTGGGCTATGAAAACTTTTTTCATCTACCTTTGCTGTGTTCAGTATATGCTAAGTACTCCTCTAAGTAACTTACGAAATTTGACATTTAGTCCTCACAAGAATAATATTATTACTATGTTTCTTTATGAGGAAATTGACATGCAGAGACGTGAACTTACTTGCCCCAGTATAGTTAAATCATGATGCCTTTTGCGTGATTGCAGACATATTGCAAACATGTAAAACTCTGCATCCCAGCCTAACAGTAAATTTTACAAAAAGAAAAAAAAAAATGGGAACATCTTTGTTTCCATTTCACTGTTCTCTCAGTAGTCCAAACTGCTCCTCCCATGGTTCTTTTCTGTATTTGATTTGACTTTATTTCTGTTTGTTATTCCACACCTTTGCAAACAGCAAAAGCTCAGAGAGAGAGATTTGGAAACATGGCCAAAGTTGGGGATTTTTTTTTTCCCCTCACCTCAAGCCTGCTTGAATTCACGCAATTCCACTTGCTATAGTAACTTGGAACCACTCCAAACTGTAAGTGTATTAATCTGGAAGAAAGCCACAATATTTCACACTATTTGGAAATCTACAAGATATCACTATAGGCAAGGTACTACCTAAAACAAACTGATCCTTTAATTAGCTCTCCTTTTCCAGAGCCCGCTCAGATTAGAAATCAAATGTATCCACTTGAGCACCATAAAAGTTTGTTTTTATGTTAACAGGAATCATTCTTAAGTTAATTCCCTTCAAAGGTTGAAAATTTAGGGATAGCGCAAAAGTGCCACCTACTGTTCACGTTCCTGTGTGGCACTTGGGAGTGAAACTACTTTGCAGCCTGTTTCCAGGGACTGTAATTCGTCTGAATCCAGTTGCTCCAGAGCATAGGAGCGTCCACAGAAAGGAAGTACCAGATCTGTTTGAATCATCAGAGCATTAGTGTTGGTTTTGTTTTGTTTTGAGGACCATCAGTGATTTACCTCCATCAACACTCAGTTTCCAAATCCTATCAGCCATATCCTCACAGTAGAATTTATCTCCCCATCTATTTTTTTTTTTTTTTGTCTGGATGAAACATTTTTATTTATTTGTCTGGCAAATACAGCGCCTGATTTCCAGGTACGATCCCTCGGCGTGGCCGGAGCGGGGCCGGCGGGGCGTCAGCGCGCCTTCTCCAGGAAGGCCCGGCAGCACCTCACGCACTGCTGGTAGACGGCCTCGAAGTCGGACTCGCTGCCATAATAGGGGTCTTCGATGATGAGCTGATGCTGTGGGTCATAGCTCCCGAGCAGCTCGATTTTAGCTTTGCAGTTTTTAATTTGATTGCTTTTTCTATTCAAGTCTCTCAGATTGCTTTCATCCATACACAGGATATAATCAAATGTGGCAAAGTCTTCCTTGGTAACCTGCCGGGCAGTGTGACTCATGGGGACACCATGCTTCTTCATGCAACTCTGCCCTCGGTAATCAGGAGAGTTTCCTATCTCATACGTGGACGTCGCCGCACTGTCTATCCTCCAGTGATCTGAAAGCTTTTGGTCAGCAACAAGTTTTCTGAAAACTGCTTCTGCAATGGGTGACCGACAGATGTTACCCAGACACACGAACAGCACGGACTTGGGCACCTGCTCAGCCATCTTCCCGCGCACACACCCAGGCGCCCCCCCCATCTATTTTTTTTTAAAGATTTATTTATTTATTTGACAGAGAGAGCGATCACAAATAGGCAGAGAGGCAGGCAGAGAGAGAAGGAAGCAGGCTCCCTGCTGAGCAGGGAGCCGAATGCGGGCCTCGATCCCAGGACTCTGGGATCATGACCTGAGCCGAAGGCAGAGGCTTTAACCCACTGAGCCGCTCAGGCGCCCTCTTCCCATCTTTTTGTCCCTGTGGCTTCTGCCCCTCTACAAGCCCTCTTCCTCCTCTGCTTCCTAGAAAATTTCATAACAAAAGCAAAAATTAATAAGGGAGACCACGTCAAACTAAAATGCTTCTGCACAGCAAAAGAAACAAAATGAAAAGGCAACCTATGGAATGCGAGAAAATATTTGCAAGCCATATATTTGATAAGGGGTCAATATTCAAAATATATAAAAACTCATGCACTTCAGTAGCAAAAACATAAATCCGATTTTTAAAAATGGGCAGAGGAACTGTGTAGACATCTTTTTCCAAAGAAGACAGGGAAAAAGTGTGCAACATCACTAAGCATCAAGGAAATGCAAATCAGAACCACAGTGAACTATCACCTCACACCCGTTAGAATGGCTGCCAGCAAGAAGACAAGAGATCACATGTGTTGGTGAGGACGAGAAGAAAATGTGTGCTGTTGTGCTGTTGGTGGCAACGTAACTGGTACAGCCACTCTGGAAAACAGTATCAGTGTTCCTCAAAATATTAAAAATAGAAATACCATATGATCCAGCAATCCTACTTCTGGGTATATAAACAAAAGAAATGAAAACAGGATACTGGCAAGTTATCTGCCCTCTCATGTTCTTTGCAACATTATTTATAATAGCCAAGACATGGAAACAATTTAAGTGTCCATCAAAAGATGATGGATAAAGATGGGGTATATCTAATTGTACATGTATAATGGAACCGTACTCAGCCATAAAAACAAGAAGGAAATCTTGCCATTTGCAGCAACATGCATGGACTTTGAGGGCTTTACACTAAGTGAAATAAGTCAAAGAAAGACAAATACTATGTGATCTCTCACGTGTAGAATTTAAAGACATTAAACTCAGAAACGGAGTTGAATGGTGGTTGCCAGGGCCCGAGGGGTGGGGAAAATGGGGAAGACGTTGGTCAAAGGGTACAAACTCTCAGTTAGGAGATGAGTAAGATCCAGGGATCTAATGCACAGCATGGTGACTATAGTTAACCATACCGTATTGGATCCTTCAAAGTTGCTGTGGGAGTAGAGCTTTCAGGTTCTTACTGGAACAAGAACAACAACAACAAAATAGTAACAGTAATGATGTGTTTGTAAAGGATGTGTTAACTAACCTTATCGTGGTAAACATTTTGTAGTATATCCAAAAATCAAATCATCACATTGTACACCGACCAGTGATCTGGACCTGGGCTCTTGGAGACTCCTCACTCCCTCCCATGTCCTTGGAATGTAGATTCTGCTTGTCTTTCCCACTCTTTCCCGTTCCCAGAGGCTGCTCCGAAGACAGAGCCTTGAGATGGTGATATGATGTTGAAAACACCTGCACGGGACAGGTAACCAAACCTAGTCCTACCTGGGTAAGCTGTTAAGATTTGGAGGACGTATATGGGGATCCATTCACCTTACTGCTACCCAAGACGAGCCTCTTATGTAAAAGTTCCCTTCGCTGTTATGAAAATTGCCACCTACCACCTACCTGCCTCTTTCTTCGTTCTCTCCCTGCCCTCTGCATAGGGAGGCCAGTTTCAGCATACGCCGGGATAGCTCCGAGAGGGTTGTAAACCTATAATATACCGTACCAGAGCTCAGACAGTAGCCTGAAATTTTTCATTCATTTCCTTTCAATAAATGAGACTCATCCATTTTAGAATGTAGCAACACAGAGGTAATATAGGTGTTACCATCTGCTGCCTGGCAGATAGTAAGGGCTTGATAGGAGTTGGTTTCTCATCCCTCTGTCTCCTCACCCTTTCAAGGTTCAAGTAAATTCCTGTCCTTAGAGAAGGGAGGCAGGACAGACGACAACACTGTGATATCTCAGCTTCCCCAGCCCCGCAGACTCAAGAGTGGGAGGAGGGGATACAGAAAGAAGTAGAAAAAACTGTGTTACAGTCAAGTCTGCTGAGACACTTGGCACAGGCTGCACTGCTTGGTGGCCAGGAGGCTAAGCGGAAACCAGACTGACAAAGGAGGAGGCTCCCACCCAGTTCTGCATAGACCACAGCATGACCTTGGCACAGTGAAGACTGCTGAGACCTTACTTTGTTGTTAACTGTCTAACCCAATTGGATAATTTAAATCAGTAGTTCTTAACTTGGACAGCCTCCCCACTGCCCCATCCCAAGATGTTTGACACTTAAAACAGTTGTCACAATGGGGGGATACGGTGCTCCTGGCATCTGGTGGACAGAGGTCAGGGATGCTGTTAAACATCCTACCAGGTACAGGACAGCCTCCGCAATGATCCAGCCCCAAAGGTCAATCGTGCCGAGGTTGAGAAACCTTGACTGAAATGAAAGTGCTTAGCACATACATGCTCAATAAATATTGGTCCATCCTTCTGGCCTGATCTCCTGCTGTTCATAAGGTTTCAGATAATTAGCAATCTCCTAAACTTATTACTAAATATACCAAAGTTTCTACATTATATGATATATCTTTTTCAAAACATCACTGTTTTAGCATAGGAGCTACCCTTGTGGTGAGCAGAGCATAATGTATACCGAAGTTGAATCTCTATGTTGTACACTTGAGAATAATGTAACGTTGTGTGTCAACTATACTCAAACTTAAAAAAAAATAATCACTGTTTTAGTTTTTGAATTGGCACCAGAGGTGATCATTTATCTGTTTTTCCCTCTAAGTAGCTGTTATCAAATCATGGTGGGTGTTAGTTAATGACATCTTAAACTCTAAAAAAAGGGAGTATACTGTATATATCTTTAAGGTTCTGGGCTTCTATTTTCTGTGTGAGATCAGAAGTTCTTGAAATAGTGCCTAGGGACATGAAAAAGTAGTCCATTCATATGTCTGCTGATTTATTATCACCAATTACATAGTCACTAATTGACTTTTCTCCTGCTGCTGCTGACAAATACTGATGTCCAATTTCGCCCATGCTGAACTTTTTCCTATGATGAATATCCAAAACAAGGAAGAAATCAGAAACTTTCCCTTTGGTAGAAGTCCTGGGGACCAAGTTGATCAATTCCTTCCAAGAACAGATGGGAGGGGTGCCTGGGTGGCTCAATCGTTAAGCGTCTGACTTCTGCTCAGGTCATGATCCCAGGGTCCTGGGATCGAATGCCGCATTGGGCTTCCTGTTCCATGGGAAGCCTGCTTCTCCCTCTCCCACTCCCCCTGCTTGTGTTTCCTCTCTTGCTGTCTCTCTCTTGTCAAATAAACAAATGAAATCTTAAAAAAAAAGAAAAAAAAAGAAAAAGAAAGAAAAGAAAAGAAAAGAAAAGATGGGAAACCAGGGCTCCAGGAAGGCTCATTGACATACCCAACTCTGTTCAGCTAGCCAGTGACCCCATCAAGCCTATAGGTCCATGGTCCAGAATTCAGGATCAGCGCTGCCCCTCGAATCACTGCAAATGTGGAACCTTCATCCAAGATGAGTTCAGCAAGAGGTTATCCCTTTTTATTCTTCTTCTAAGACTTAGTGACATTCTCTGTGGGTCAGAATTTTGGTCCCCAGACTATATTTATTCCACAAACATTGTTGAGCACACGAATGGGAGCCAGGCACTATATTAGGCATTAAATATATAAAGATAAGCAAAAACGGGTATAAGCTTAGGAAAGCCTTTTAAACCCAAGCAGATAACAAGAAGGAGGGAAGGAGGTTAGATTGTAGGGTTGCTAGACACAGGGTGAGGTGGCCCTAAAGGAATAGCATAAATTACCTGGGACATACTTACCAATAAAATCAATGTTTATCTTAACTTCAACTTTAAGCTAGACATCTTGTATTTTTATTTGTTAAATCTAGCAACTCTGGCTAGCTGGGAATTGGGGAGAATGGGAAAATGCAGGCCTCAGCTAAGGGGTGGGGGTGCTGCTACATAATATCTCAGGAATTGTTTCCATGAGGAATGCAGCGCCAGTGTTACCAAATCATCGAAATTATCACGGTAAGCAGGAAATCTAGAATTTCAGTTAAAATCTCCCTGATTTGAAAAGTTGTATGCTGACTTGGAAATGTTTAAAGACTCACGTGTGCATATATATATTCTCTACAGCTTGTGATGGTGTTAAAGTGAGCCCCAAATAAGACCTCTCTTTCCCACCAAAATGTAGAAGCCGCCGAGTCCTATCGGTTTCAGACAGACAGCGGTCAAAATTTCAGCTATGATACTGACGATATAACAATGAAGAATTTGGCTGAAGTGGACAACCAAACAGGCCCACTAGCAGGCTCCTGAATTGATCTAACCCTCCTCTCCCCCAACTCGGCTTTTTACCCCAACAAAGCGGAGTTTACCCTACAACCGAGAGAGCAGACCAGGATGTGCCCACTTCACAGACAGAAGGAGGTGAAGAGAGAGGCGGGTGGAGAAGGCTGAGCGGAGCGGGACCGCCTCCCTTCTCGGCTCTCCAGGGGACTCACCCGCACCCTTCTCAGAACCCCTCAAACCACCCCCATTCCAGGGAAGGGAAAGCAAAAGGGGAGAGGCCAGAAGTGTTCCTCCAGGGCGGTCCCTCCTTATATGGAAAGATGAGCTGGGCAGTAAGGTCCCCCGGTCCCTCGGCCAGTTGGGTTTGGTCCACGAGTCTCCAGTTCTGCTCACCTGACTCGGTCACTGACTTTCAAAGTTTATAGCTCAGCAGAAGACCTGATGTAATCGAGTACATTGGTGGGCTAGCAGCACTTTAGCGAACATCTGTGCAGCATCTGTCTCTCCAGCAGCGAATTCTAGAATTCTACCTGGGATGAGGTGCATATAAAGGTTAGGATGTTACAGAGGGATACTTCCCACCCTTTCTGTCTCCATTTCTGCTGGTAAGCACTCCGGATTCGAATGGGGTGGGCTGAAACACCTGTGCAGGGCTTGCAACGAGGATGCAATTAACCAGTTGTGTGACTTTCAACAAACATCGTCTCCAGGCTGAGTTCAGAGATAAGAGGACTTTTGTGGAGAGACTGTCAGTGTGTCTGTCCCCCAGCCCCCCTTCCCATGCCTATGGGGGAAGGGTAGGGGATCTCTCTCGCTACCCTCAAACCTGCCGAGAGGAGATTAGGCTGTCTTCCAGACACATAACCCTTGGGGGCTGCTGAGCACGTTGATGGGATGTGACACATGCTGTAAACTCTAAAGGCAAAGGGCTATGGTTGGCTGGCTGTTCTGAGGGCAGAGACTAGGCTGCCCTGAGCCGACTCTTCCCACTGGGGGCAAGGATACAAAAGAATCTTTCCAAGACCAGACGTGACCCATGTGGGGAAGAGAAGACGGGGCGGGGGAGTGGGCAAGACTGCAGCCCAGGAAAGCCTGAAATGTTGCCATAGACCCAGTAAGAGGACGGACTGCCAGAGTCCCAGAAGCCAGGGAGGACACAAAAGTGACGTACAGAGAAAAACACATTGCTCGTGTCGCAGGGAGTCCGGCCCAATGTGCCAGTGAGGTCTTCAGAGAACCCGCAGAAGCGCCCATGAGGATAGTTCTTCCTGGGCTCAAACCAGGGAAAGTTAGGTTTAAACATCTGAAGAGCAGGAAGCATCACCATATTACTCTGGAGGGTCCATACAGGTGAGATCTTCCCCGCTGCACCCCTCTCCTCTCTCCTGTACTTCAACCCAGGAGCCAGAAACCTCGTAGAAAATGAGAAGGAAGTGGAAACAGAGAATAAAACCCACCATTCCTGATGTTGGATGGGAGAAACAGAAACATCCCCCCCCCCCAATCCGGCACCCGCTACAGCTTCTAGGGGTAGGAGTTTGGGGAGCGGAGAAGCTTTATGTTGAATGAGTCACAGAGGTTTAACTATCACATAGAAATGGGTATTTTAATTACTGAAATAAAACTATTTTGTAATTAGAAGTGGCTAGAGGATATTTATTACCAGTAGAAGAACAGATAAGTCATAGAGCCTCCCCCGACCTTGAGCCCCACCAATGTATCATCCAGAGACGGGTGAAGAAGTAGCCCTTAGGGTGGGTTTGAATGAGCTGCAAAAGAAACGAATTGAATTGCTTTCTAATTGCACCGTGAGGATTTTGCTTTTTCATGAACACAAATGCTACAGATATTTTTAGTTTGTATAACTGAAACCCCCTTTCAAACTGGCATAACAGATTTGGGCACAGTTCGATCAAAGCTGCTGCTCTGTTCCTCAGTGGTTCTCCTGACCTTGCCCTCCCTCCGTGCTAGCTTCCTCCTCAGAAGAGCATTCCTCTTGGTTACAAGATGGCTGCCAGCTGCAGACCTGACTGCAGGCTCCCTATTCACTCTGAGGGGGAAAGCATCACTTCCTGAAACAAACAAACAAAAACTCCTCCATTTCCTGCTGAGTAGAACGCCTGTGACAAAATCCCCAAGGCCAGGGACGAGTCATGTACTGGTTGGATTAGGCCTATGTGAATTAATCCAGTCAATGCCATGTAATTACCCAGGATCCTCCACGGACACTAGAGGAAAGGTAAATCCAGCCAAAACTCGACGCTGCTACCCAATAGGATAGAAATGGCAGGATGCCAGCAAGATGAGGGAAAAAATTGCACCACGGGCGATAAGGAAGGACTGATTAGAAGACAAGTCCATTGAACCCTGGCCTTTAGAGAAGAAGAGGGAGGGCCTGGATCGCATAGGGGTCGGGGTGGAGGGTGAAATGCAAGGGGGGTGGACATGGAGTATGTTGGGACACTGCAGATGAATGAATTCATGTGAGAATCCTGCGGTACTAAGCAACGTGATTATATCACAGAAACCGTAAGTGGCTGGTCTGCGGGACTGCAGTGTACAGGGAGAGTGGGGTAGAGATGAGACTGCCAAGCCGAGGAATTTGGACACAGTATGAGAAGAACGTGGCCGGAAACAGATGGCACACTCAACTGAGGAGACCTAATAAAGGGACGATTTACAAAGGCGTGGGCGGGATTAAGGGAAAGGGATGAGATGGTGCTGTGTCCTGGGGCTCGCCACAGCAGGGGCCATTTCCATCCTTGGTCTGAAGAGGTGAAGAGGCCAACATCAAGACCCAAAGCTCTCAGGGTCTGTTTGATGGGAGCTGTAGTCTTTGGTGGAAGGGAATTGTCAACTCTAAGCAAACTCAGCGAGGAAGGAGCTGAGGAAATAATAATACCCTAGCCTCTCTCTCTTCTTCCTCAGTACAGGTGATTTCCCCTGGTTAAAATAACCGGGAAGTCAGCGAGCAAGGGAGCCCCCAGATGCAGCCCAGAGAGATCAAGCATCCTGGGACTCAGAGCAGAGTGGAAAGGAAGGGAGAGTAGATCCAGAGGGACAAACGGAAAACACCCAGCTTAGAAGGAGGGACTTGGAAAAAACAGAATATCAGAAAACATCTCTGGGTCCTGGGATGTCATTGTAAGTTTCAAAGTTGGAACACTGCTGGCCTCTAGAGGGAGCCCAAGGATTTCTTTTCTTCCACCCCCTCTGCTGGGAAGGAATAGACGCAGAAGCTGAGGGCTAAAGACCCCATGAGAGCCCTCCGACAGGAATGAAACTAGCAGGTGTCACGAGATTGCTCCTGGCACGAGAAATTTCCTCTTTGCACTTAGACTTAGTACATTTGGATTGATTTTTCTTTTTTAAGTAGGCTCCATGCCCAGTCTGGAGTCCAACTCGGGGCTTGAACTCACCACCCTGAGATCAAGACCTGAGCTGACATCAAGAGTCTGCCGCTTAATCAGCGGAGCCACCCAGGCACTCCTGGATTGACTTCTAATAATAATAATCAAAACAACCACAGCTAACACTAAATATTCACTGTGTGCCAAGTTCTTGGCTCTCATTTAGTACACAAACTCATTGGGGTAAATTCCATTGTCACTGTCTTTTTATAGATCAGGAGGCTAAAAGAGCCTGGATTTGAATCCACATGACATTGGATGGGTCTCTGCTCTTCTGTCCTCTGTCCTGCTGGTTTAGTCAGCTGGATCAATGGTTGCCCTTACTTAGAAGACCCAGGGCAGGGTCCATGGACAAGGAGACCGGAAAAGAGAGAAAGCATACTATGTTAGGATTTGTCTGTATTTAGTAACTTTCAACACATATTTAATGATGAGCACTGGCCACCTGCCAAGCTCCGAGCCAGGGGCCAGGGATCCCCAGTGGCCAAGATAAGAGGCGCTACAATGCAGTGCCCAAGATATTTCCCAGCCAGACTGAGCAGACTTGAGTCCCGTGTCTCCTCCACACTACCTGTAGCACCCAGGGCAAGTCGCTTAAGTCACTTCACTTTGTTTCCTCTTCCCTAAAATATAAGTAATAAATAAACACAAAGCACCTAGAGCCAAACCAGGCTTATTGTTAACGTTACAAAGGTATGATCTGCTATTCTTACACCCTACACTGTCAGCCTTTGAAGCTTTACCTTAGATGGAGAGGCACCGAGAGACACAAGGTCAGGTTCTTGGTCAAGTACAAAGGAGCCAAAAAGGCCACACTGCCTGCAAGTTGAGCAGGATCCAAGGTTATAAGGGCAAAAGGAGTTCTGGAGGCTCTACTTGGTCCAGCTCAGGTGTTAGGTTCAGAGTCAAAGTTCTAAATTAGAGGTGACATGTTCTTTGGCATTCCGACTCTGATCCATTGATATGGGCTGCCTGAACCATTGTGTTAAGAGGGATTCTCGGACCGCCTGTACCATTAACAAGAACAAATGCCACGAGAGATAGATGTATCTCCATTGATAGAAGATTGAAAGGAATCAGCACGTGGTTCTAGAATAGTGTTCTTTTGCCTGGAATGTCTCTTCAGCAGGACCACCTGGGCAGGACTCAGAGGTCCTGAGTATAGTCACAGACTAAGGTAACCAGCTGTCCAGTTTGTTTGGGACGGTCCAAATTGTAGCTTCGAGGTCCCACATCCCAGGAAACCCCTCAATCTTGGGCATCCCCCCAATTCGCTTCACAAGTTTTCTCCCTTATGCCACCTTCTTAAAAACAAACGAACAAATAAATAAGCTATGAACTCTGACCAGTAGAGATTATTGTTTGTTTGCTTTTTAATCTCAACCAATTTCAGCCCGTGAACTGCACTGTATTCCGTCCCATCGCGGTATACCCTCCAGTCTCCCCCCACCTCACGACAGCGGACGGCCTCGCCCTCTCTTTTCTCAGCACTGCTCCCTGCTATATCCATCAAAGTCTCCGCAGGGAACAGATGGCACCCCCAAAAGGCTTTAACGGAAAACCATTTCATGCAGGGATTATTTACAGAGGCGCGATCAAGGTTAATGGAAGCAACAAGATCTAGGGAAACACCCAGGGACTAGCCCTCAGCCCTGGAGACCTGCAGGGGCAGGTGAGGAAATGCCGTTCCCAGACTGCTAAGAGGCGGAGCTGAGTCAGACAGGCTTGCAGGTGGGGGTTCAGCTGGGATTCAGGGCCTGTGGGGAACTGTGGGGAGGCCGGGAAGAGCGAGGAGGGCAGAGGAAAGCTCCCTGACCTTTTGCTCTCCTCCCGCACGCTGGCCTCTTGCCACTGCCCCCTTGCCAGAGGGCAGGGAAAAGCGAGTGCGATGGCAAGTTTAATAGCGGTCAGCCTCCCGGGTCACAGCATGTGGCAAGGAAAGGCCAAGAAGAGAGCTGAGAATAACCAGCCCAGGCCGCCCCGTTGTCACCCAGCCTTCATTCCAGTCCTTTCCTTAGCTGAAGAAACGCCACTCCCCAACACGGGAAACACACGACAGCTCAGCCACCAGTGTGTCATGAGGGGTGTCAGAGTCCAGTCATTCTCCTTCCTGGAACCTAGACTGTCCACACCCCCCAGGGTGTAAGGCAACAAGGAAGGGGAGAAAGATAAACACTTGCAGTAAAATGGGTCTAAACTGACCATCCTGCCGTCCTTCTCCCACCACTCATCCCGAGACCCCTCACGCTCAGCTAGCACCCTGGCAGTGAAGATGTTCTTACCTGCGGGGGGGAGCCCAGCTTTCACTCCCACAGGACGCAGGTGCTTCGTGGCTCTGTCTTTATTGAGTTGCTGCTGTCTTCCATTGCCCGTCGATATTGGACATGAGAGTGCAATCAATCCCATGGGCTGTAGAGAATGTTGTCCCCATTCTGCAGCAACAATCCAATTTCCCCTCGATAAGCAGAATCAATCACACTACCCCATATGCACATGCGATGCACACTGTCCTTCCTGAACAGCCGGAAATGGCGGGGCCATTCTCGGTGTTGTCTGGTGGAAATAATCCTCTCTGTCTGGCAGGAGGACCTCAAACTCACTAGATACAATGTTCCAGGGTTGGGAAGAAAATATTCTTTTTTTTTTTTTTAAGATTTTATTTATTTATTTGCCAGAGAGAGAGGGAGATCATAAGTAGGTGGAGAGGCAGGCAGAGAGAGGAGGAAGCAGGCTCCCCGCTGAGCAGACAGCCCGACTCGGGGCTCCATCCCAGGACCCTGAGATCATGACCTGAGCCGAAGGCAGAGGCTTTAACCCACTGAGCCACCCAGGCGCCCCAGGAAGAAAATATTCTTGAAGCAGGTTATTAAGTATAACTGAGAGAAGCCACTTCCACCTTCACTCGTGGGTTTCCAGAACAGCGTATTCAACACCCTGTATTAATCACTGACCTGATCACTTAAAGAACAATACCCCAGCCTCACAAGATGTTGTCTCCCAGTGGGCACCATAACTGGTACCTCAGTACATCATTCCACTGTTCCATCAAGCCAGCTGCTTCCAAGAGATGTAAGAACAATGAATTCCATCATGTGAGCCCAAAGCTATAGTTGTTTCACTGCAACGGAGTTCCTCAGTGAGAGGCAACAGTGTGTGTGATACCGTTAGAAGGCTAGAATGCCCTGTCCCCTTTAAGGTCCTTCTAGCTGGACTGGGAATCAAATTTGTGAAAGAGAGATTAACAGGGGAAAATTAAGTTCAATTTCATATGTACGGGGAATCCACACAGACATGGAAATTCCAAAGGCAGGCAAAATGAGATATATATGTCATTCTGCACTAAGGAGAAGGAGGCAGGGATCTGAGACTACAAAGAGAAGAAATGCAATTCACAGGAAGATGAAGAAGAGTAAATATTTAGCAAACAAGTGTTTGCTGGGCCACGCTTGCTAGGCTCCTCCCTTTCCACCGTGACTAGCTCATAGTCTAATGTAGTTATCTATGATGACTGGTCTCTTCCTGGAGCAGGTCCTCCATCTAAGTCCTTTTTAGGCATTTGTGGGGGGCAGAAAGAGCTTTTCCTGAATCTGCTGCGTTTTAATGGCTTTTTAACTCAAAATAGTCTTCGTGTCAAAATAGTCCATTTGGGGCAGCCTGTCCTTGGTCGCTGCAATACCATGGATTGATAAGACAGTTTATCAACCATATCTCGTGGTGTTGGCAGAAGCATAAAGGGCAGTAAAGGGAAATCACTCTGCAGAATATGCAGCTATTCCCATGAAGACAAAGCGCCCCTTTTATAACGGCGCTATCCGAAACCATCAACCTGGATGACTGGTGTCCCTGGGCAATGGCACCAATTAAGGGCTCAGTGTTGGCTGCTGTCTTAGAAAGTTGGGCACTCAGCACCAGTAGAAGTCAGAATAATTGTGGTAAGAGAAAGTCTGTGTTTTTGCTCACATTTATTGCCTCTATCTCTGTTTCCACAGCCACTTGCTACACGAGCCATTTGTGCAAGCATGGAGATAGCCAGAAAGGAGGCTCGCTGATAACCAAGTACAGGTCATATGGACCACCTCCTTATTTTATCCTTCTGCACAGTGGATGTCCCCTGGGGGAGCATTTACAGAGGGCTCAAATAGGTTCAAAGACTGGTGCCCTTCTCAGAAGTCCATAATAAAAAATTCCTCTTTAGGTGATCTTGGCAACAGTCTTCCAATCATGTTTAAAAACTACCAAGTCCTTGGTAAGTTGACCAACACATAAGCTTACGACCCACGAATCCGCATGTTGCAGGAAAACTCAGTTATCTCTTCTTTCACGTGAAGTGGTCAACCAGATGTAGCATCTGAATTTCTGTCCACTGGGAGATTTCCCTCTGACTTGCAGAGCCCACCGCATACAGATACATCCTTAAACAAGACGGTGTCCCCGGTCTTCTCATTTATTGGTCATGGGGAATTCCCCACGAGCCCAGAGGGCTGGTTTGAAGGAAGGGCGGGAAGCAGTAGGAAGTCTGAGTCATCCACTTCTGCAGGGAAGAGAAGTGCCGAGAATAGAACCGGGTTGTGAGGGAGAAAGAATAACAGCTCACCCACACATGAGCGAGTTCTTCACCCTGAAGTTTAAATGGAGTGATTCTTCAGCACGCTCCTTACTTGCTGTGAGACACTCCTTGCCATTATAACAGCATCTGTATTACAAGCCAGAGAGGCAGTAGAGAAAGATCTTAGCGCTCGACATATATTTCTAGCAAATATCATATTTCACAGTCCTTCCTAAATGCACATGAGGTAAAGAGAGATGCATCTAACGTCTATGTTCAACTGATTTTTCCCAGAAAGTCTGTTTGAAATCTGAGCCTCTGATAAATTCCTTACGGGTGTGCTTTCCTTTTTTTTTGTTGTTGTTTTTAGGTTTATTTATTTGAGAGAGGTACAGAGAGAAGGAAGGAGGAAATAGAGAGAGAGGGAGAGACAGTCTCAAGCAGACTGCACACTGAGCGTCGAGCACAATGTAGGGCTCTATCTCAGGACCCTGAGATTATGACCTGAGCTGAAACCAAGAGTTGGCTCCTGAACCTACTGAGCCGCCCAAGCTTTGCCACCCCAGGAGTATGCTTTTTAAAACAAGTTCCAGGGGCCCCTGGGTGGCTCAGTCGGTTAAGCATCTGCCTTCAGCTCAGATCATGATCTCAGGGTCCTGGGATCGAGTCTGCATCGGGCTCCCTGCTCAGCGGGGAGTCTGCTCCTCTCTTCCCTCTGCCTGTCTCTCTGCCTCCTTGTGCTCTCTCTCTCTCTGTCAAGTAAATAAGTACAACATTTAAAAAAATAAAATAAAACAAGTTCCATTTTTATATTTTCTTTGGCAGTTAGGGGGAAAATCTGATGAATTCTAGTTTTAGCCTTGGGGCACCTGGGTGTCTCCGTTGGTTAAGCATTTCACTTTTGATTTCGGCTCAGGTCATGATCTTAGGGTCATGAGGTCGGGCTCTGCACTGGGCATGGAGCCTGCTTAAGATTCTCTCTCTCCTCCTCTTTACCTTCCCTACCCCCCACTCTCCCCACCCCTGCTCATACGCACATGCTCTCTCCCTCTCAAAAAAAAAAAAAAAAAGAATTTGATTCCTTTTAGTCAAACATTATTGAAACCTTTGAAATCCCAATATGGAGTCTTTAAAATAAAATGTGTCCGAACTAACCTATGATGCTAGGATTCAGGAAGGGAAGCATGAGGGAGCATCTCAGTGCTCCTGTTGGGTCCTCCTCCAAGTATTGGTCCTGTGGGAGACTTCATTTTGTGAAATTACAATAAGCTGTGCCTTCATGATAGATGTACTTTTCTATCTGTACATTATATTTTAATAAAAAGAAAAAAAATGAAATGCATTTTATATAATGATGACTTCCTTCCAAGTTTCCAGCAACTAGAAACTATATTAGAAAAGTTCATGAACTGCTGCACAATTCAGGCTAAACAGTAAGCCCTTCACAATCAATTATTAAAGGCCTGCAATACAAGGAATTGCATTAGATGAAGATTGTAGTCTTCTAGTCACAAAGCCAAGATTTATTGAACACCTATGACATACCAGTCAGTAGCCTAGATGCCGGGGATGATACAAGTGACCAAAACAGGCAAAAGTCCTCTCTTGGTGGAACTGAGGTCTGCTGAGAGGAGACTGCCAGCAATAAATAAATCTCAGAATCCCTGAAAACTGAGAAGTCACCCTTTCATAAGAGACATTTCCCAAAATAAGGGAAATCCCTATTTGTATGGGTGTCGCCTTCTCTGCACCTGGAAAAGGAGAATGACCAAATCTCTAGAAACACTTATCAGTGGAGAAGGTGTGGACTTAACTCTGTGTAACAACCATATGCTTGTTTACTGGGCTTTGTCTGAACACCTAGTTCATCTGCCCAACATCTTTTGTGTTTAGCTAGAGATCATATTTAAGGTGGTAGTTTGGGCCATTTTAAGGAGTTACTTAGTTTTCCTGGATGTCTCTTGAATGCACAGGAAGTATACATGTTATTAAACTTCTGTTTGTTTTTCTCCTGTCTACAAGAACCTACCAGGGTAGAAGGAAAATTACTTTTCCTCCTCTATGAAAGCAGAGAAGCCAGTGTGATTAGGAGAGCAAATGGAAAAGGGGAAAGGAGGTCAAGGAATTAATTAAGGGGAAGGTAATTGGATAATTGTAAGATTTTTATTTTTACTGTCAATGAAATGCAGCAAGATTTTTTTTTTTAAAAAAGATTTTATTTATTTATTTGACACGGAGAGAAGGATTACAAGTAGGCAGAGAGGCAGGCAGAGAGAGAAGAGAGAGGGGGAAGCAGACTCCCTGCTGAGCAGAGAGCCCGATGCGGGCCTCGATCCCAGGACCCTGGGATCATGACCTGAGCCGAAGGCAGAGGCTTTAACCCACTGAGCCACCCAGGCGCCCGAAATGCAGCAAGATTGCAGGAATTTGAGGAGGGAGTGGGATAAGCTAACTTACATTTTCAAAGGACCTGGCTGCCATTTTGAGAATAGACTGCTGAGGATGAAGGGTAGTAGCAGGGAGATCATTCAGGAGGCTATTGCAATGATCAGGCGAAAAATAACCATGGCTTTGGGCCTGGCTGGGGGCAGGGGATGTGTAAATAATTGTCAGAATACGGGTATATTTTGAAGATTGAGCCAACAGGATTTGTTGAAGGATTGGCTATGAGAGTCTAAAAAAGACAGGAGTCAAGCACAATTTTGGAGTTTGGGGCCCCAACAAGGGTGAAGCTGTCATCAGCTCAGATAAGGAAGGCTGTGGGTAGAGCAGGAGTGAGGAGAAAGATTAGCAGTTCAGGGTCAGGCACGTTAGATTTGAGGTGTCTATTAAACATCCTAATGGAGAGGTCAAGTAGGCAGTTAATATATATGACTTTAGAGTCCAGGATAAATGCAAAGATGCAAATATAAATTTTAGATTAATAGGCATAGAAATTGTGTTTATAAGGCTGGATGAAGTAACCAAAAAGAAAGCATAAAATGAAGTAGAGAACCAATGATTAAAGCCCGGGGAGCCCTCAAAGAGAAAAACCCAGCAATAGAGAAAAAAGAACAGCCCATTCTGTCCTAGGATATTCCAAGCCTGGAACAGGACTAGTCAATGTAACACCACTTCACCACTGTAAAAATTACCTCCCAGGAAAAATAAGTCCAAAGGACATTTTTCCAGTTTCTATGCCAAGACATGATCATGAGTAATTGCACAGTGCCTGGTACATAGTAAGGGATTCCTAATTATTGCAAATTGTTGAGTGAATTATTTCAGGGCTCCAGAGATTGGTCAAATCCCTTGAGACTTGACCCCTTATTAGAAAAACCTGTTACTATAACTATCTTTAGACTTCCTCCCTCTATCTTCCCTCTAGGCACACTGGGGACTAGATGGGTAAAGGTGGTCCCTACCAGGGACTTAGTTGGGAACTAGAAACCTACAGGCTATTCCACACCAAGTGTCTGCTGTTCATCCCTGATCAGCTCTACCAGGATCCTTGTTTGTGGGGGGAGGGCCCTTAAACATCTATCCTGCTGCAACCAAGCATCCTTCTATCCTTCGGCCCCAGAGCTTCTGTCTCACTGGATCTCTCAGTCTGGACACTCACTACATTGAACAGCATGCTTCCTTCAATCCTCTGCTTAAATTCACCTCTTCAGAGAAGCCTACTATCACCTTTCCACCTCACACTCTCTAGTCTCTTCCACTTTTCACTCCCTTTATACCACTAACTGCCGTTATATAATACAATAATTTTGATTCGTTAGGTTGGTGCTATGGATTAAATTGCATCCCACTCCCCTAAAATTTGCACATAGAAGCCCTAATCCCAGTGAGCTATACTTAAAGTAAGAAAGGTGAAACAAGGTCCTGGGGTGAAGCCCTGATCCAGTAAGATTAGTGTCCTTCTAAGAAGAGACACCAGAAAGTCAGCTCATTCTCTGCCATATAAGGACACAGTGAGAAAGCAGCCAAGTGCAACCCAGAAGGAGAGCCCTTGCTAGAAACCGAGTCAGATGGCACCTTGATCTTAGACTTTCCAGCTTCCAAAGCTGTGAGAAATAAATGTCTATAGTTTCAGCCACCTTGTCTATGGTATTTTGTTATGGCAGCCCAAGCTGACTAAGCCGGTTGTCACCTCCCACCTCTCCCACTAAAACAGTCTCTTTAAAGCAGGTAATGTCTTTTGTTCTTTCTTTTTTTTTTTCAGTGGAGAGATCTAGAACAAAGCCATGCCCATAGCAGGCAACTCATTAAATCTTGATGAATGAATCCACTCTCTCAGATCTGGTCAAGATACCACTTAATTAAATAATTATATGGATTCCCCACCACGTGGAAAGATCTATGCTCAGCATTAGTAAAAGTGAAGAACATGTGATCCCAGCCCTAGAAAAGTCTACAGTCCGGTTGCTCTGGGTTAGGTTGTTCTCTTAGGCGGACAGCAACTCACTTCCTCCAACTCCAAATTTTGTTTCTCGCCAGGCTCCTGAGAAGAGGGGCAGGGCTTCAGGGAACAACAGCCCTCATGTTAGCAGAGACTCCAAGGTGTTTTCCATGAGAGTCATCTCCGGACAAACAGAGCAGGTTTTCAAAGTAAATTTAGCTCCTCGTTTGGGATGAATCGTCTGTATTTTGTCTTATAAATCATGCCCAGCAATCCTTTTCTCAACCTTAGTCCTTGAAGAGTGGAGGAAATGGTGTTTCTGACCAAACAAGTTTCAGGATGGGAGTCTATTATAAAGTCACTTGAAGAAAAGGGTTTGGAGGAAAACCTATGATTCCCTTGTCAGGAGAGTCTCAGGAGCTTATATCCTTGGTTCAACTCTGTGTTTGAAAAGTTCCCAAAGTACACACACACACACACACACACACACACACACACACACACATGAATTACTGTGCTCAGACTGAAACCAGCTAACACAGGGACACATTGTGTAGAGGTTGTTCTTTATTGTGACCTAACTCCATGGACGAGGTTGTGAGAGCCAAAACCAGCTATTTGTGTGGGAAAAGGTAATGATATTATGGATCCACAAGCCAATAAAAGAACAAAAGAAGGAGAAGGAGAAGGAGAAGGAGATAAGCAGTAAGAAAAACTTTCAGAGTCTCACAGCTCAGTCCCCTGTTAGGAGGTAAAGGGTTTTATTTCTGTCTCAAGCGTTGGCTTAGGCAAACCCAAGTCTTGCTCTTTGTGGTGGGCTTCTGAGCAGGGTAAATGGAAAAAGGGAAATTCCTGGCAAGCTCTGGCTTGGAGATGGTACAAAAAAACCTCAGTAAGTATAGTGTATTTCCTTCTTTCCTGAATCCATACTAACTTGCCCAGTAAAACTTTCTTTAGTCCTTTACTGATTCCAAAACTTATTTTAATTCTTGCCTTTCACTTCTTATTTCCTTCCCCACAGATGGTACTGGGTAAAATATATGCCTGTAAAAAAGTAAAGCTTAAAAGACTTTCTTTTCTTTTTTTGGCTTTGAAATGTTTCACATGACTACATGATAGTCCCACCTCATCCACCCACACTTACATTTTTCCTCTTCCTAGCATTAATAGGTCTAAACACTCAGTTAGGCAGGAAATTCAGAATAAGGAGCTTCGCCTTATTTTCTTGCCTCTCGAAGGAGGTTTTAGAAATATCGAAGAGTTTCAATTCTAGGTACAATGGAGTAAACACATTCATTCCACCCTGTCCCTCCTACTAACTGCAGCTATAAAGTCTGGACAGAATACATGGGTCATCTGAGGACTCTGAGAGTAAATAGTAGTAGGCAGAATGGGAAAGACAACCAAAATGCTGAATTTATCACTTGTACCCTTCTGATATCCCTTGAAATGAACTCAGGGCTGCTGAAAACCCAGAGTGGGCACCAAGAAATGAACAGAGAGTGCTCTAGGAGAGGTCCTCTAATTCTAGCTCAAGGAGTCAGAAAGGGAATTTCTAGCACTCAGAGATGCTGGCGGAAACCATTATTATATATTTTTTTCTTTTCTCCATTTTTTTCTCATTCACTTGTGTCTCCAAGAAATCCTGCAGTAGTGGCAGTAATAGGAGCATGCAGGAGCTGAAACTCTGAGAAAGGAGCACTTTGCTCTCCAGTCGGAGGAGCTGTGATCCCAAGGGGATGAGGCAAACTGCAGTGGCTTTGTCTGTCTCCGTGTTCTCTCATTAGTTGGCCTTAGATGTGGGTCAGTTGCAGAAAGTGAACAACAGAGTAGAGTTACCAAAATCCCAGCTTTCTGGCCAAAAGACCAAAGAGGAGAGCCCCAGGAATCCAGAAGGTACCAAGGAGATGACAAAGAGGAAAGAGTTCAGGACTGCAACTCCTTAAAGTTGTTTATGAACCTCTGAGCTTACTCCTAATTTGCACATGTGTGGATCTGACCCTAAACTACAGGAACATTGAGAACCAAGCAACAGGATTGACTACTGCCCAGATCCTGGCACTGGAAGCTGGGTGGCACATACAGGGGACAGATCTGAATAGTACTGCAAAGGTTTTATAAACTGGACTGACATTGGAATCATAAAACACATCTGGCTGGTCATAATTTTCCACTTAAACCCAACCGTGTCAGTTGCCTGCTAAAACAGAAATATCAATATTCTTTGTAAGATTTATCCAGAATCTCATAACGTAGTAATCAAAATATCTAGAATACAATCCAAAAGTATGCAGCATATAAAGAACCAAGAAGATCATGACTCATTCAGGAAGAGACAGTTAAGAGATGCCAACTCCAAGATGACATAGATGTTGGAATTATCAAAGACTCACTAGTGGAGCTCTTGCGAAAATGCTCTACCAAGTAAGGAAGTAAACTCTTATATAAATGGAATGATAGAATGCCTCAGCCAAGAAATAGAATATATAAAGAAGAACCATTGGAAAATGTCAGCACTGAAAAATATAACAACTTAAAAATAAAAACTTACTGGATAGGTCCAAGAGCAAAAGAAGTTAACATAGAAAAAAGTGAACTTGAAGATAGATCAATAGAAAGCATCCAGTTTGAACAACAACAACGAAAAGATTGAAAAAAAAGAAAAAAGGAAAACTTTTTCATTGAAAAAAATGAAGAGGGGCCTGTAGAACAAAACCCCAAAGCCTCACATTTGTATCGTCAGAGTCTCAGAAGGAAAGAGTGCTGTGCAGAAAAATATTAGAAGAAATAATAACTGAAAACTTCCCAAATTTATCAAGAGATGTAAGCTTACAGATTCAAGAGCTTTGGCATACCCGCTAAGAGATAACCCCCAAGAAATCCGCTCCCAGCTAAAGATTTTTAAAATCCTAAAAGCTAATGATAAAGAAAAAATAATGAAGGAGATCATCGAAAAATGATATACATTACTTGTAGGGAAATCATGATTTGAATGACGATAGATTTCTCACCAGAAACCATGGGGGAAAAAATGGAACATTTTTAAAGTGCCGAAGGAAGAGAACTGACGCTGTCAGAATTCCATGACTGGTGAAAATATTCTTCAGTACTTAAAGGGGAAAAAAGACATTTTCAGATGAAGAAAAAATAAGGGAATTCCCTGAGGGCAGGCTTTTTCTAAAATAACAGCTATAGGAAGTTCTTCAGACTGAGTGGAATGATACTTGAAGGAAACTTACAGCATCCATCATGAAAGAAGAGCAACACGGATGGTAAATATCTTGGAAAATATATACTATTCTTTTACTGAATATTTCAGAATATGCTTGATCGTTGAAAGCAAAAATTGTAACTCTGTCTGATGGAGTTTTAGTGTATATGAATGTAATACATAAGACAGTTACAATATAAAGCAGGAAAGAAAGAAATCTATATGATGGAAAATGTTTTATATTCCACATCAAGTAGTAAAATATCGATTCTAGGTACATTTTGAAAAGTTAAGTATGTGTATTGAAATTTATGAGATTCAGCAAAAGCAGTGCTTACAGGGAAATTTATAGTAGTAAATATTTATATTAGAAAAACAGAAAGGTTTCCAATAAATCATCTAAATGCCTAATTCATGAAACTAGAGAAAAGGAAAGCACAAGCAACCCAAAGTAATCAAAAGGATGAGCATAAAGATAAGAGCACACCAATAAAATTTAAAACAGAGAAACAACAGAAAAGCCAATGAAAGCAAAACTTTTTCTTTACAAAGACTCTATATATTTAGATTTATATATATATAAATATTTAGATTTTTATATATTTTATACACACACTCACACACACCCCTCTAGCAAGACTGAAGAATGACACGCTACCATTACCAAGTCTGCAAAGGTGTAACACCAGACTCAGCAACATTAAAAGGATTATAAAGGGATAATATGAGCATTTCTACATATAAAAATTCAGCAACTTATAAAAATGGATTAATTCATAGAACAACAGCAACAACAAAAATCCCCCCAATATTCAGCCAAGAAGAACTAGGTAACCTGAATAGTCCTTTAATTATTTAAGAATTTAATTCCTAGCTAAAAACCATCCAAAAAGGAAGTTTCCAGATGCAGATAGTTTCACTGGTGAGTTCTACTAAACATTTAAAAAAGAACGACACCAATTACACAAAATCTCTTCCAGAAAACATAAGAGGAAATAATACTGTCTAATTGATTTTATGAGGTCAGCATTACTCTGATTTAAAAAGAAAGTTCAAGAAAAGAATACCAGAGACCAGTATTTCTCATGAAAATAGATTAAAAAATCCTCGACAAAATCAAATTCAGCAATAAGTAAAAACAATAATATTTTTGTGGAATTTATCCTGCAAATTCAAGACTGGTAAATATTTGAATATCAGTCAACACGATTTGGATCGTGTTGACTGATATTCAATCCACCATATTAACAGTCTAAAGAGTAAAACTCACACACATACCCACAAGACACCAAAACTATGATCTATAGAAAAAGAAATCGATAAATTGGACTTTATCAAAATTAAAAGCTTTTGCTCTGCAAAGGACATTAAGAGCATGAAAAGGCAAGTTACAAATCTGGAGAAAATAATTGCAAATCATGTTTCCAACAGAGAACTTTTATCCAAAATATATATATATATCCCTCAAATGTCAACAACAAGAAAACAATCCAATTTTAAAATGGACAAAAGAGTGGAATACTTTACCAAAGAGGTTATATGCATGGCAAATAAACCCAGGAAAAGATGTTTAACATAATTAGCCATTAAAGAAATGCAAATTAAACCACAGTTACACATCTATTAGAGTGGCTAAAATAAAAATAAAATACCAAGTGGTGGCAAGCAACTAAAACTCTCCTACTTTGCTGGTGGAAATGCAAAATGATACCAGCAGCCTGGAAAAGAATTTGGAAGTGTCTAATAAAAATAAACATATTTACACCTACTATATCCAGCAGTGCCACTCATAGGTATTTACCATGGAGAAATAAATACATTTCCAAAATCAAAAACAAAAACAAATCCCTCTGTCCGTAATTGTTTGAATAGTGGCTCTAGTCCTAATCACCCCAAATGGGAAACAACCCAAATGTCCTTCAACTGGTAACCAGATAAACTGTAGTACATCTAAATAATGTAAGACTACTCAACAATATAATGCAACCTACTATTGAATCATGCAACAACTTGGATGAATCTCAAAGGCATTAAGCTGAGTGAAAGGCGCCAGTCTCAAAAGGTTACCTATTAAATAGTTCCATTTATGTGAAATTCTCTAATGGACAAAACCATCCATGATGGACAACAGATAAATGATTAGTGATCTTTTAGGAATTAGGGGTTGGGGGAGACAGTGATGGCAAAGGAATAACGTGAGGGATTTTTTGGGGGTGATGGCACTCTTCTGTATCTTGATCCTGGTGATGGTTGCATGAATTTATACATGTGTTAAAATTTATGGAGTTACATATACAGAAAATGTAAATTTTATTGTGTGTTAATTAAAAAAAAACTAGAAAAAACACAGAAGATTACATAGCTATAAAAAACAGGCAGAAATCATCATTTTACTCAATTTTCCCTTTCCATTTCTCTTGGATAGAAAACAGTTTAGGCAATATACTTTCAGATTTAATACTCTACATGTTGGTTCATTCTCAACTTCCATCAAAGTATCCATGCAACTTGAGTCACCAAGTACAGATCTGGAGCAGATAGCTAGGGGAAAGGACAGGCTATCAGAAAGTTAATGACTTGGCCTAATGCCATCTTTTAAAGGAACAAGGAGGACATTCAAACTTAATGGAAGTATTCAGTCCATGAGACAAGGAGACATGCCTTAGCTTTTTAATCAGCCTTTCCTGCAATATGTTTTAAGAGATTTCTGGGTCTGCAAATGACCAACTTCAAGTTCTTAAGCTCACAAGGAAGAAACCATTACCTTTCTATGTTCCTCAAAGCAAAACTCTATATGCAACAGAACTGTGCCACCGGACTCAAAATAAGACTACACGTTTGGTGATTTTTTTTTTTTTTGGATAGGCTAATAATGCTCCCTGAGATCTTATCTGCCTTATGTATAGTTGGTCCCAATATCCAGCACATAATAGATGTTCATTTAGTGTTTATTGGATTCAGTTGAATATTAGATGGTAGTTTTAACTTGCTAAGATTATTCTAGGATCCTTAGTTCCAGACCAGGTTAGTGGTCATAGTAAAAATAAGAGGAAGATACCTGGTAGAAAAAAAGAAGGTTTTGGTGAAATGCTTTTCATGGTGAGAACGTCACCTTCCAAGTAAGGGAAGGGAGGCATCATCTAGAATTCCACCAACGTAAGTCAGGGAATTGGCCGTGACTCCAGCCTGGGGTCTGGCTCTCCAGCACCCACAGAGCACGAGGGCTAGCTTCGGCAGGTGGATACAGAGACTCAGCTGTGTCATGGGGAGCAGAAGGCAGCTTTTGAACATATCGAGTGACCTGTGAACTTGCTTTATCTTGGCTTGATTGGTTTTTGAGTTACTTCAGGAAAGCCAGGGACAGTTTCATAAGAGTACCTTGCATTACCTCAGAGAGCAGTCAGCTCAGAAATGGGAGCAACACCAGCCTGGACCAGCTCTGTCTCGGTGTATCTGCTGTGCTCAAAGATTTGCTCCCTCCCTCTACCCAATAGCATCCTCTGCTTATGCATTCGTTCCTGTTCGCATTATACTACCAAACAGATCTCTTAGAATGTTCCAGTTCCCAAGGGTTATAGAATGTTATGGGGCCACAGTAGTATAGTGTAGCCTAGCCAATGGATGGGCTACCCTTCAGTCATGAATACCTGTACCTGGGATCACAAGGCGTGAATGCAGCACAAAATATCAGGGGCTGGGAGTGAAGCCATTTCCTTCACCAAGGGTGTGAGTGGCAGGAATTGACATCTGGAGTTTAGGGCTGGGGCTGACAGTGCTTTGGTGTCGTTCTTCTTATTCCTTTATATTACCAGCAGGTAGAGGGAGGGCAATAGAAGTGGCTCTCTTTCAGCCGGAAGGACATACTCACAAAGAAAGGCTGTAGCATGTGGTTCTTGTTGACCCTCAGGTCCCACAGAAAGAGAAAATGTTGCTCTCCTGGTGGCTGAGGCGCCCGCCCAATGTTATATGCATCCGCTGGGGGAGACAGTGCATGTGTTGACCAAGAACGTGAATGTAGGCTGTCTTGGGTTCCAATCCCAGTATGGCCACTTGCCCTGTGATTTTAAGTAAATAATCTTGCCCTCTAAACTTCCGTTTTCTTAGTTATAAAACAAAGATAATTATCTCTAAACTTGTTTAAAACAAAATCCTGACCATCTTACTCTACTACCTAAAATTCTGCCTGGTCTTCCATTGCTCAGAATCACATCCCGAGTCCTTACTAGCTGCCAGTGCCCTGAACAGTGTCTGTACCCTCCTCATTTCCAGGCCATCTCCCCGTCTTGCTTCCTGGCTATTCCTCACATGCTACGGGTGTGCTTCTACCCCTGGTCCCCTGCAGTAGCTCTACATTCTGTCTAAAAAAAGCTTCACCCATGTAGCTGCAAGATGCACTCCACGACCAGCTTCCTGCCTGTCCTGAAAGAGGACTGTCTCAGTCAAGTCTACCCTGATGACTCAGTTTAAAACTGTAACCTCTCACTCTTTCCCCTGCGTTCTAGATTCCACTTGCCCTGGTCTACTTTTCCTGTCTAACACAGTGCATACTTAATTATTGATCTTGCTTGTTTTCGCTCTCCCTCAGTAAAATAGAAACCCTGGAGAATGCAACTTTTGTCTGTTTTCTTCATTGATCCATCTCAGACACCTAGAACAGAGTAGGCACAGTGTAGGTGATCAAACAATAATTTTGAATGAATGAGTGCGTGTATGTCAGCTGCCTTCTGGCTTCATTTCCTTCCACTGCAAACTCAACTTCCGATAATTACTCCAATCACCCCTTTCATTCATTCATTTAGTCATTTGTTTGTTTGACAGTTATTTATGTGTCCATTCTGCACCAGACATTGGAGATAGAACAAGGAGCACAACTAAGTAACCACCTCCTTACTTGCCAGGAAAGCAGGCAATAAATACATAAACAAGTAAAAATGTACTATAATGTTAGGTGCTGTTGGATACCGGAATATGCCACCCCAAAATATGACTTTAGGTGACCAGAATATGCCCCCAAATATACCTGTTTGGCATATTTGGCGTAAGGATTATTTGAGCTGATCATTTTGAAAAACAGCAGATATAGAAGAAACTTTGAAAACAGAATAGAAGCTATCTTCTTGTAAGGGAAATTTGCATTTATAAAATACATTGCCATTTGTAAGGGTGTTTCCCTCTCTGGTCCAGGAAAAGAAGGATGAAATCACAAGATGCCAGGGGCGCTGGGGTGGCTCAGTCAGTTAAGCGGCTGTCTTTGCCTCAAGTCATGATTCCAGGGTCCTGGAATCAGGCCCTGCATAGGGCTCCCTGCTTATCAGAGAGCCTGCTTCTCTCTCCCTCTGCCTGCTGCTCTACTTACCTTTGCTCTCTCTCTACCTCTCTGCCAAATAAATAAGTAAAATCTGGAAAGGAAGAAGGAAGAAAGAAAGAAAGAAGGAAGGAAGGAAGGAAGGAAGGAAGGAAGGAAGGAAGGAAGGAAGGAAGGAAGAAATCACAAGATTCTGAATCACCAGAGACTCTCATCCAGGCAGAGAGCACCAACATAATCTGCATAACAAAACCTACCCGTGTTTACCATACTTCTCTTGATCACTTTCCCATAACTTGCCTCTCCCTGCCTCCACATCTTTCTTCCTTTGTGTTAGCTGAGGATGGTGATTAAGCCCAAATTCCAAACCACCTCTTTGAGTTACTCTTCTCTGAGTTTCTCCTATATGTGTGAGCTATACATGTTAATAAACTTCTGTTTGTTTTCCTCTTAATAATCTGTCTTTTGTTACCAGACCTAGAAGGGTAGAAGGAAGCTTTTTTCCTCCCCTGGTGCCATCATGTGCTCATGAAAATATCAAGCAGGATGGGGTGGAGAATGCTACTCGGGGTAGGCTGGCCCTGGAGGTATTCCTGGAGAAGTGACATCTGAGGAAGAGTCGGAGTGAAGTGAGGAGGGGAGCCATGTGGCCACGGGAAAATGGCGTTCCTGGTGAAAGAACAGGAAAGGGAACGGCCCACCAGCGGCAGCGGGACTGCCATGTTGCTGCTCTTGCCCAGCCCAACATCAGGGGGAATAACCTGCCATCGCCACACCTATACCTGCTCAGTTGAATTCTGCCAGAGGAACGTCCGCCAACGGGCAGACTATGGATCTCTTGTCTCACCTCAGAGGGGTTCTCAGCCCTGCCAAGGCAGCTGTTCCAAACATTCACACCTCACTGAGCCAAAAAAAAATATGAACAATAATAGCAATCACTAACCTTTATTCACACATTCTATGGCCCAGGCCCACGTGTTAAGTTATTTTTCTTCCCCTCCTCCACCACATTCACTTCAGTTAATCTTCGCCTCAAACATAGAGGTTAGGTAGTTCTTTTATAGAGGAGAAAACTGAAGCTGAGAGAGAGAAAGCCACTTGACCCGGCACCCTGCTGCTAGTCACTGGTGAGCTAAGAGTCAATCTCTTGCCATGAGTATACTGACCAAGCCCACATTCCAGCTCCATCCCTACTGGCAAACTACCTCATCTCATACCCTATTTCATTTGCTCAGAAAACTGAGAGCATGGAAGTGCTCAAGCATGAAGGCCCTTAGATTCCTGGCATAATGACTGGCCAAATTTCATCAACTCGAAGAGATGATTGATTGTAAGAAACACCATTATTTCACATAACCCCAAGAAAATATTGTGAAACAATATTGAGAAAATTCCTCTAGAAGAGATGTTTCAAGGTGAAAATAAAGCTTTTTCAAGGTTCAACACTTGACAATTTTTAAGTATGGTAATTCACATCCATCAAAACCTCTTTCCTTCCTATGTTGAAAGATGAGCTGTTGTTTCCCACAACTAAAGCCCTTGTCCTATGTTCTTGATTCTATCTTCCTTGACTTTTTCCATTGATTTTTCCTTTCTCTATGGTGTTTTTAACTCTACCTCCCCAGACTAAAAACATCTTCAGGTCTCTCATCCTGAAAATCATCTGCTTGACCCATGCTGTGTCATCCTCTAGATTTTATTCCATTTTTCTTATTCTCTTCATATTTCTTTTTCCTTCCTGTTTTATATTTATGTTGAAAGTTGTAACAGCTATCATGAGAGAGGCATTGGATATTTGGGTCTTAATTATAGAGCCTACTATTTGTTTGCAACCTCTTTGCTTTGGGCATATGTTGTTGTGGTTCTCTGCTCAGCAAATGTTCCACTGGGGATCCAAATTTCTCCCACATCAACCAGTAGAAACACTATTGAGGGTATATGTTTCAGGAGGACTGACCCCCACCCCACCCCAATTCCTTCCTCCAGGAGTGGGCACATGATCTAGGCCTGGCCACAATATTACAATCATGGTTGGCATTGGCCTCAGGTTGCAAGGATAAGCACATCACTGAATCCGAATTCTACCCTGAACTTTCCTCTTGGAGTTCTATGAAAGATGGACCCTTTCTGAAAGATCATTCTTGCACTGCTAGTGGCCATTCTGTTTGCCATGTGGAAGTAGCCTACATAAGAGATGGAGAAAGATATGGGTCCCTGATGTCATTGCTTGATCTCCTAGATCCAAAGATGCCTAAATCCAGGCTACTCTTAGACTTTTCAGGTACATAAACTAATAAATTACCTTTTTGTTCATGCCATTTGATTTGTGTTTCTGTCACTTGAAATCAAGAGTGCTAATGTGGTAGTCTGTGTTCTTTTATGCAATGGTCAGTAAAGTATAACCACAAAAGGAAACACAGAAAAGGTACAAGAAAACACAGTTTATTATATATGTATATATATACACACATACATATTATATAGCAAGGTCACCTCTTGCCCCATAGGGTCACAGAGGAAGTGCCAGGTTTTGGTCAAGTGGTAAGAAGACAGGAGCAAAGGGAAAGCTGAGGCAAGAGCCCTTTTGGGCTTTCCATGAGAAAGGAAAGGCTGGGCAAAGTAAACAGTCTAGGATTGGCTAGATAACTTCAGCAGGCTCTAAACTATTTGGGTGGTCTAAGTTGCCTAACATCTGGCCCTGGGATGATTAAGGCAAAAGAATACTGTCTCCCAGAGTATAGGGCCAGACAGAGGAGGTGTGGCTCTGGATTGGTTAGTTTGTATACCGAAGGCATGCTACCAGCTGAGTCCTTTGCTAGCTCTAAGAATTGGCTGGTCTCAGAAGCTACAGGCTGTCCCTAGCCAGAAAGGTGTTTTATTTTGTTTTTGTTTTAAGGTGTCAAAACATCATAATAAACAGAAAATTAAAAATCTATACAAAACCTAAAGCTTGGGGCACCTGGGTGGCTCAGTGGGTTAAAGCCTCTGCCTTCGGCCCAGGTCATGATCTCAAGGTCCTGGGATCGAGCCCCGCACCGGGCTCTCTGCTCAGCAGGGAGCCTGCTTCCTCCTCTCTCTCTTTGCCTGCCTTTCAGCCTACTTGTAATCTCTCTTTCTCTGTCAAATAAATAAAAATAAAAAAATAAAAATAAAAATAAAACCTAAAGCTTTATAGTTTTCAAAGAGCTTTGATATGTATTATTTTATTTGAGCCTATGGGTTTTGGGGGCAAAGTATATGTTTGTCTTGCTCATGAGTAAATTCCTGGGACTTAGCACATGCTGGACATATAATACGTATTCAAAACTACTTATTGAATGAAGTGAGCAACATATGTGTTATCACGTACCCCATTTTATAAAATAGGATACTGTGAGCAGAGAACCAGATGGGTTGTAGATCTGGGTTAGTGTGGACTAAGTTAAGAAGCTATGACGGAAGCCTAAATGAGGAGGTGGGCAACGTAAACAGGATGAATTTGGATTACAATACCAGTGTCAAATCCACTTTAGTCTTTTTTTCTGGAGTCTTATAGCATCTCTTAACCACCTCTTTCATCAACTTTTATTCCTCTGTACTCCACTATCCAATCAACAGCCAGAGTGATTTTGTTAAGGTATCAAATCAGAACATACTACTTTTCTGCCTTAAGCCTTTCAATGGTTTCCCTTTACATTCACGGATTTAAGTCCAAATCCTCAACATATCATGCCAGGTCCTATGGTCTGACTTCAGTCCCTACCCCAACCCCATCCCAGGGGTTCATTTCCTCCTATCCTTCACTCTAACCATAATAGCCTTCGTTTTATCTTAGAAAAATACAGTTCTCTCCTAACTCAAGGCCTTTCCCTAAAACACTCTTCCCCCTCTACTCTTTGTCCTGTTACTTCCTCCTCAATATTAAGTTCTTAGTTCCAAAATCATTTCATCTGGAGCCTTCCCTGAGTTCTCTTTCCCCACTCATTCCAGATCAGGCCCCTTGCTATCCACTCTTGTTCCTGTGTTTTCATTCCATGGCACCTATCAGTTTTCAATTATTGACTACAGACTCTCCAAAAGACCACCAACATAAGCTGCTGATCAAGTAAAACTTAGAAAGACCTCAGAAATCAGGAGCTGATATTTATAGGGTTTTGAGGTCCAGACTCAACTTTGTTTTAAGGGGATCTGACTGAGCTCAGGCAAAGTTCTTGAAACAAAAATTTAGGATCGGTGAATTTAGGGTAAATTACTCTAAGCTAAGTAAATTCTCGAAGATAAGTAAACAGGTGTTTGACGAATGAGCAGTTTGCCAGTTAAAGGATCTACAGTCCTGAGACATTGCTCATGCAGCTGAAGTTCAGATACATTGGTTTTTAGAAAGTTTCTAAAGCAAACAATAAGGGTCTTTACTGGCTCCCTGGACAAGCATTCCTGGAACAAATAATCAAACCATGTTGACATAGGTGACCTTAGTTCTTAGTCCCTATTGAAGGTGAATGGATGCAAGCTATCGCAGATCTCGCCATATACCTATGCTACGTCACCCCTTCTCCTGCCCCACTTGTGGCAACGTAACTTACATCAGATCAATGTCCATCTCTGCCAGTAGACTGTGTGTTCTGTGGGGGAAGGTTCCGTGTCTGTTTTGTCTGCCATTTTATTCTGTGTACTTGTTACAGCACCGGAAATGCAAATGCATTCAACAAATATTTGCTGAATGAATGAGACCTTGGACTGGAGACTGGGTAGGAGGATGGAGAAGAAATCACAGATTACAGTTGACTCTTAAACAATGTGGGGGTCAGAGGCATGACACTCCTGCACAGTTGAAAACCCACATATAACTTTTCTTTTCTTTTTTTTTTTTTAAGATTTTATTTACTTATTTGACAGAGAGAGAGAGAGAGATCACAAGTAGACTGAGAGACAGGCAGAGAGAGAGGAGGAAGCAGGCTCCCTGCCGAGCCACCCAGGCGCCCCCACATATAACTTTTGACCACCCCAAATTTAATCACTAATAGCCTGCTATTGATCAGAATCCTTACCAATATAAACATTCAATGAGGGGCGCCTGGGTGGCTCAGTGGGTTAAAGCCTCTGCTTTTGGCTCAGGTCATGACCTCAGGGTCCTGGGATCAAGGCCCCCATCGGGCTCCCTGCTCAGCGGGGAGACTGCTTCCTCCTCTCTCTGCCTGCCTCTCTGCCTACTTGTGATCTCTCTCTATGAGATAAATAAATAAAATCTTAAAAAAATATATTTTAAAATATTTTTAAATATTTTAAAATATTAAAAAAATATTCAATGAACACATATTTTGTAGATTATACCTATTACATACCATACTTACAATAAAGTAAGCTAGACATAATATAATCATTAGGAAGAGAAAAATACATTTACAGTACTGCACAGTATTTATTTTTTAAAAATCTGCATATGAGTAGACAGTGTCATTCAAACCTGCACTGTTCGAGGGTCACCTTTATTTTTGTCTTCGGTCCTGTTAGAGTGGGGAAGATGAGTAGGAAAACTGAGTTTCAACAGAAAATACACATCTGGATTTCAGAGGAGATAAAAGCTAGGACAATATAAGTACATTTTGTGAATTTAGTTTATTCAGAATGACTTCAAAATCAAAGTAATGCAGAGCTGTTGCATGATGATCGTAGCTATAAATCTGACTTTATTAGAGAAAAATCCTCAAAATCTCCATTTAGATTGAAAGTCTTCCTCAGTCTGGCAAGAGTAAGACTAATTAAAATGTACTAGGTTGTAAAGATGATAATAAATACATCCATAGCACCTTCTGTGTGCCAGGCACCTTTCTAAGTCTTTTACCTCCATTAATTCATTAAACCTCATAATAACCCAGTGAGGTAAGTGCTATAATCATCTCTATTTACAGACAGGAGACATAAAGAACTGAGCAAAAGCTGCTTGCAACTACATGAAATAGGATTGGCTACCTTAGCATAACTTTCTATTATGGGAAGTTCTTGCCCAAGGAGATAAAATTGCAAAATATCTGTTTTAAGAACATCTTGAGAATTCATTTATCTGAAGAATAGACTGTTAAACTGTGAAAACCAGATTGCTTATCAAAGTGTTGTTTACTTATCAAGAGTTCCTTCAAAACCCAAGCCTTGCTGAGCTCACCAATCTTAAACTGTGATATCACAAACTTGACCCAGTCACAAGCAGGCCCCCATGCTGAAAATCCCACCTTAAACCCAACGGCCTAAACCTTATAAATATTCATCCTTGAAGTTCCCCTTCTGAGACACACTAAAATTTTACCAAGATGGTACTCTCCCTTGTTGCAATAAGCAATGAACTTGGCTTTCTTGACCAAGAGGTTATTTTGGTGGGCTTTTCAGGGAGTTAGTAACAAACAGACCCAAGGGATTAATGCCCCATGGCCAGCGCTTTAGTAACGTGTCCACTAATTTTGTATGGTGTAGGAAGTAAGGCCAGGATTTATCCAAATAGACAGCCACCTCACTTGGTGTAAGAAAAGTTAATTTTTAAATGAAACTAAGAGCACAATTCTTTGTGTCTATTACATAGCTCAGCATAGCATTAAACTGAACTAAATATGAATGCAGCCTAAAAGATAGAAGCATATACTTAAGTGAGTATAGCCAAGGACATCCTCCAAACTGGCCAGGAGACCATGGAGGTTAGGGTAGAGGAAGGTCCCTGGAAGTGTTAGGTACAGAGATTAAAAGTACTAGCTTTGGATTCAGGATGAGTTCAAGTTCTGGCTTTACCATTTGCCCGTGATTTGATGAACAATATTAACTTCCCTGGAACCTCAGTAGCTCACCCATAAAATAGGAATAATATTCATACCTATATCATCGAGTTAATATGAGGACTAAATGGGACGATGTATGCCAAGAGTTGATCACAGTGTAATTGGTGGTGTTTATTGTTATTATTATAACTCACTACAAGATTTTAGGGCTTGGGGAGAGGGAAGACAAGGTCAGTGGTATATGTGAAGGGGACTGGAGAATTCAAGGGAAGAAACAAAACGTCTTTTGAGCTGGGAACTCAGGATTGGGTTTTTCTGTAGTGGTCTGGTATTTTTCCAGGAAGACCAGTTCCCGAGGCTGGAAAGAGAGTTTCCCCGCTAAACTGTCTCTCCATTTATTAAAGCACTGTTCACCTCTCTATAGGGCTGCCTAGGCAGAGTTTAGGACTGTAGCAGAAGCTTGACCCCAAAAGTTTAAGAATTTAGAACCCTGGGAGAGAGATGAAATCTGTCAGTGAGAAACAGCTAAGTGTTTTTGTGGGGATATGTAGGAGGTGACTACTGTTGTTTTTTAGATGTTATCGCTGGTGATGCAAAAGAACATGAGCTCACGGAGTCCAAGGTTGTTCTTTTCCAAACTTGCTTATTCACCAACCAAGCCAGTCCTGCCCAGAAGTATAGAGAGGAGGTGTTAAGTGATCCCAGCGCTTACGGCTTGCCTTGCCAGTTTTATGTCTGGTCTCCACTGATGAGTACTCTTGGGGAAGGAGGCCATGTTTCTCATTATTTGTAGAACTCCAGAGCTACTGTTGATTTTGTATTTACCCCGCATCCCTAGGGGCTGCTGCTTTGCATGCATCATCTTATTTATCTATCTATCTATCTATTTATTTATTTATTTACCGAGGAAAAAGAACCAAGTTTTTTATTTCTTCACTTTTTGCATTTGAAGTATTCCTCGATGACACCCTTGGCCTGAGACTCTTTGCCATAGTCTCTAACCGCCACACAACCAGGTTTCCCTCTCAGTCAGTTTTACAGAGGCCTGCCCATTCCCCTGGTTTCTTTCTTTCTTTCTTTCTTTCTTTCTTTCTTTCTTTCTTTCTTTCTTTCTTTCTTTCTTCCTTCCTTTCTTCCTTTCTTTTTTTTTTTTCTCACCATAGCACATAACCTCCCCAATGTCCATCACCCAGCCACCCTCCCCTGGTATGTTGTCATCAACCTTAACTAGGCTGATTTGGTGCTCAGCACAAAAGGCCTCTAACAACTTGCCATATGTAGGCTCATCACAGTTGGACGCAAGCACTCGATGATGGGCTTGGTGCTGGTCTAAAACTTCAACAGCTTGGCGAAGTCCACGTGCTAGGCCGTCATGGATGAGGGCGGTCTTCATCACCTCTTGGAAAGCAGTGTTAACATCCATTACACCTTCAGCAGTGAAGCCTTCCTTGGCCATTGTGGTGGGTGATGGGTGGAGCTGAATCTTGACTGTACCCAGCCTTTGCCAGTGCATGACCCGGGGGCGGCAGGGAAAGAGATGATCATCTTGTTTAATCCTTCTCACAAAACGTTCCAGGGATTATTACCTGCATCACTGAACTCCTACTTGACTTCCTCGTGGTTTCTTATTAAGTACTCCTGACTTGGTGAAAGAGATCTGAGCTCAAGATGGTTCAATACCTTGTAAGCAGACAGGAGAGCACACATGTGGTGTTTGATTGCACGCGGGAGCAGAGAAAAGTAGAAAGAATCAACACTAATGAATTCAAAGCAGAAGTAACAGGATGGAAAGATGACAGGTTAGACGAGAAAGGCTAAGGACTTCTGTTTTAACAGTGTGGCCTTAAATCATAACTACACATTCGGAGAAGGGTCTCTAAGTATAAAGATGGAAATCTCGAGGGTGATCTTGAGACTATGGGACTGGAAAGGGTGAACTGGTGTCTGATTTTAATGTCCCACTTGGAAAGTTGGGCAGTTTTCCAGACCTTAAATGAATTATTGGAATAAGGTTAAAAGATATAAAATAGAGTATTTTTATATTCACCTTCAATTTTATCCTGTGTGACTTTACTTTTAAGTCAATACCATCTTAAGATGTAGTTCACACAGGTTTTAATAATTTTAATTCCATCTCTTATCTCTTTATAAGAAATAGAAGAGTGATTCATTTCCTTGTTACTTAATATCCACCCTTTCTCAGTAATAGTTAAAATATAAATAATAGTTCTTTAAGAGTAACCCAAGGGTAACAGCAGAACTGTGCCAACCTTGTGAGGTAAACATAAATCCTTTCACAAATGTTCTAACTTGTTGAACTGTGTATTTCCAAGTTTCAAACTTAAAGGATCCAGTAAGCCATCTTAAAAGAAGGAATGCCGCCCTAGAAAAAATGAGATTTGCCAAACTCTTCATACTTCCTTCAACAACTCACCTGACATTCCTGAGCGTCTTCTATGGGCAATAGTCCTTGCAAGTCTCCTTAAGGATACAGAAATGAGTGAACATGAACCTGAACAAAAATTATAACACAAATTAGGGAATGACTCAGTGCTAAGCTATGCAAAGTTTACAAAAATCAGAGAGGGGAGAGAGTGTTAGATGGAAGGCCTTAGAAAGCAGGCTGGGTTTGGGTCTGGTCTTGGATGGGTAAGTGGGGTGAGGTGTCAGGGGAGGGGATCAAGGAGGAGGGGTTTGGAGTAAGTAGAATGGGCAATAGCCTATTTTGATGGAAGTAGAAATTACAGCTGTCTGGCCTCAATGGGAGTGTGACGCTATAAGCTCCCCAGTTTGCTTTCTAAAGAGAGCCATTAAAAATTAGGTACGGTGATTTTCTTTGCTGTCACTGAATAATGTGAAAAGTATCATCAGTGCCAGATATATTCCTCTGCCCTCCGGACACACCCTCCACCTTTCTTCCCCTCCTCTCCCCCTTGGCAGGAAGGCCTGTAGAGACTAGTGTCGAGGATCTCCTCCCTACCTGTTGGTTTGGCCAGTGGGGTGACCTGTAAAAGATCCACAGAAAAGAGTCCATGAAGTGAGGGAATTTATTTGCCCCACTCCCTTCTTGCAGGGTCCTCCTGGGCTCTTGCAGCCCACACAAGAATTTCACAGCACCTTTCAGCCTTTGGATCTGAGCTCCTTCTCTTCTGGTCAGGTCTAGGGGTACAAGGAGCTTGGTTTGGGTACTACTTTGACCCTATTTGACCCTACTCCCTACACCCTGCTGTGCCTTTGTGAAGAATCCTTTTATTACATTTTCTTCAAGTTTTCTGAAGATGAGAATGCTCTCTTTTCCCTGGTGATGCCTCCATCACACCAGAGTTAGAGTTGCTGGGTATCTGCTCACCTCTATCCCAGAAGGGGCACCAAGGGACTTTTTTTTTTTTTAAGATTTTATTTATTTATTTGACAGAGAGAGAGATCACAAATAGGCAGAGAGGCAGACAGAGAGAGGAGAAAGCGGGCTCCCCACCGAGCAGGGAGTCCAATGCGGGGCTCGATTCCAGGACTCTGAGATCATGACCTGAGCTGAGGCAGAGGCTTTAACCCACTGAGCCACCCAGGCGCCCACCAAGGGCCTTTCTTTATGCTATGGGGTCCCACACTCTAGGCCAAAGTTTATTGGAAGGATGTTTAGACACCTGAGCAAAATTCAACCAATCAGATACTTTGCAGGAGTCTGCATTAAGAAATTCTTCATATGGACTCAAGAGTTGTGTTTTTTGCACAGGATGTGGACTGAAAAGCAGAGAAAGTTGATGTGTGGAGACATTCACTTCTGGAAGTTGTGTGAGTTTAATGGTTTTTCATCCTTGATTCCAGTTCCTCCTGAGAGCCAAGTAGATTCTTGTCCTCAGGTCCTATGAGGTAACTATTTTCTTAAATAAGTGCCACATACACACACTCACGCATGCATGCACAAGCACACAGTTTTGTTGGTTTAAGCATGTTCAAGTTATTTTCTATTATTTACATCCAAAGACACCTAACTAATAGAAGACCCAATATCCATAATCCCAGGTACCACTTACAGAGTTGTGGTGTGTGTGCCAGACTCCATAGGACTTAGCTTGTTTAATGTTAGCAACTATTCTGAGAAGTTATTTTCTTGTAACCCAGATTTTTCTTCACTTAAAAGTTCTTTCCAGTAACTCCCTCTAAGTGTCCCCCAGTTTTTTTCTGGGTGTTCCCTAAGGGGTGCCTCATTAAAGAGTTTCTGATCGCCAACTTCCTACAGGGGAAGTTTCCCCATATCACCAACAAGCACTTCTTGGACACAGGCTGTGTGTCCTACAATGGAACTTGGTTCTGACATGAACTCAGGAATGGGAACTCAGGAGACCCATTTACTCACTAGATTACCAATCTATTGCAAAGGATTTTTATTTTATTTATTTATTTTTTAAGATTTTATTTATTTATTTGACAGAGAGAGAGATTACAAGTAGGCAGAGAGGCAGTCAGAGAGACAGGGAGAGGAGGAAGTAGGTTCCCTGCTGAGCAGAGAGCCCGATGCGGGCCTCGATCCCAGGACGCTGAGATCATGACCTGAGCCGAAAGCAGAGGCTTTAACCCACTGAGCCACCCAGGCGCCCATGCAAAGGATTTTTAAAAAGGCAGATCAACAGCCAGATGAAGAGAGGCATAGGGCAAAGTTTGGGCAGAGAGCACAGAGCTTCCATGATCTCTCCAAGTGCGCCACTTCCTGAATCTCCTCGTGCTCGCTGATCCTGAAGCTCCCTGAACCCTGGCCTTCGGGTTTTTGTGGTGGCTTCATCACACAGGCATGATTGATTAAAGCATTGGCCATTGGTGATGAACTCAACTGCTAGCCCTTCTCTCCTCCCTTAGGTGCTTTTCAAAAGTCACCTTATCAACATAAACCCAGTAGTGGTGGAAAGGGGCTTCTTATGAATAACAAGACACCCATTTCACCTTTACTGTCTGAAGCAATTTCGGGAATTAAGGACGAAAGGCCAAATATTATGATAAAAGGTGCTCCTACTGTTCTTATCACTCAGGAAATTCCAAGGTTTTTGGTTGCCGTGATCTAGGAACCATGGACAAAAACCAAATATACATTTTTCATATGAGAAATATATATTTGGTCATTCAGATGACTGTATTGTATTTCTTATGAGTCACAACACTGCACTCATTTTTCCTCATTACTCAATCTGTTGGCCCCAGTCACCACACAGTCTATTCTGTTCTTTATCTTCATCACAGACGTCACTCCATACCGTGAAATGACAACAACTGCTCCCAACAGTCCATCCACCAATGCTTCCAAACGTTCTGGTCCTCAGGATGCTCAAACACCTCTACATTTGATGAAAAAACGGAGTCTCCTCTCCCTCTGTGTCAACTTGGCCCTTTAGCAGTTCTCCATGTGGCCGTGGGCTCCAAAATCTCCTGAGGAGATTCAGACACTAACGGTAGGGCTTCCCAACTGTGCCCTGCAAGGCAGGTTACTCGCACATCGATTCCCCCAGTCCTTGGAACGGCCTGACGGGGCCTGGGTGATGAGTCCTAGCACTCCCATCAACTTTGAGCAGTCTTACGTCATCAACCCTAGTGTGCCCTACAGACAGTACCATTTTCTGTAAATACCACAGCTTGTCAAGCCCGTGAACCCCTTAGCCTCGTGCCAATCACAGGAAATGCAAATCCAGTCTGGACCAGGTCAA
The DNA here is from genome assembly GCA_002007465.1 of Ailurus styani. NCBI lineage: Eukaryota > Metazoa > Chordata > Mammalia > Carnivora > Ailuridae > Ailurus > Ailurus styani. The sequence continues at coordinate 572,554 of LNAC01000144.1, read as the reverse complement.
AAATAGGCTTTGTGCCCTTACTCAGCGCTTGCCTTTTCCGTTTTCTGGTTTCTCTTCCCCGTTAGCAAATGAAACTTTCATCCAAATGAAGAAGTCAATTGTGGTGTGTGTGTGTGTGTGTGTGTGTGTGTGTATGACTATGTGGGTGTGTATATGTACGTATCATTAGGGAATAAGAAAGATGTTCTCTATACTATAGACTATGGGGCTATATCTATAGCCCCAAATGCCCTATTCTAGAGACCAGCTCACTCTGACCAATGAGGAGACAGTCATGAAGCATTAGGTCACCTACCTGAGGTGACACACTAAGTCAAAGAGCCCATGGGATTCTGGTCTAGGCCTGCCTGGCTCCAGAGACATGCCTGAGTCCACACTATTTGCCACATCCCTTCTTCCTGGTGTTCCACTGATTAGGCTCAGACCCTCAATCTCTATTTCGAGAACGTATTCTGGGGCAGCTGTGGAGGTGCCCCTCTCAGAAGTCCCTTCAAGAGGGAACTGTCACCAGGGGTGCAGTTAGGCCATGGCCTCCAGCTGCAACGACTTTGGGGTTTGGCACAGTGTTCAAGGCCAGCACACACTCTCTCCATGTAGCTCAGGTAGTGACTGAGCACAGCAGGGTTCCCAGGGCCTGGTCACCTTCATTCAACCTGAGGCCTCTCTCCAGGAAATCAGAGCTGGAGCCCCCGTTGGACTGGTCTGGGGCACCGGGGGGCGGAGAGAGGGCCTCAGACCTGCTCTGTGGTGGACAGTCCCGCCCTGCTGGCTCCATCTCCTTTCCCCTATATCGTTCATAGGGATCACCCCCAACAGATCTCTTAGACTCCTGCCTCTGCCGTGGCGTCTGCTCCCTGACACAAGCTCTGTGAAGGAAGGACCATGCCATAGCTACAAGACTTTGTACATAATGAGTTTCTTGACATTCTTTTCTTTCTTTCTTCTTCTTCTTCTTCTTTTTTTTTTTTAATGAATAAGCAGTTTCACATGGTGGCAATAAGCAGTCTTCTTATACTAATTCTGGGGAAATACTGGGCCCAAAGGCTCAGAATAGTATGAGTCTGGAAGGATTTCTGGGTCCCATGCTCAAAGATTTTATCTCAGTGGCACGGAGGGCCAGGACAGTCCACCTTCAGCAAGCACTCCCAATTGTTTAGAGTCAGGCTGTCCTCAGACCTTACTTGAGAAACATCATTTTGAGGGTGACTACACAACTCTACAGTTCTCCCCTTTCCCCACCACCACAACCACATTCAGTGGCATGGGTGTCCCCACGAATCTGGGAGACTCTTGGCATATTCCAGGATCAGGATTTTTTTTAGCTCCTGGATATGTTCCAGCCTGCATTTAAAAGGAATAGGACACCAATGGTGGAGTGTAAAGATTGCCTTGAACCTGGGAGAGACATGAATTGGCAGTCCTACCAGCTGACATCTGGATGTGTGAGCTGGGATTGTGAAAGCTAAGCAAAGCCGTTAGCCTCAGGTTAGTTACAGTGTGGATCGCTGACGGGTGAGTCATCATGGATGTAGGAGTTCAGTCTAGTCCAACCCCACTTTTTTGTTACCGAAGCAGAATGTCTTCTGTTCATCTCTATCCCTCCTTCAGAGGTAACCTCAAATACCCTCTTCTGACTCCTCCAAAAGCATACCTCCTTCCGAGATCCCCTGCCTCTCACACCTCCTTCCACAGCAGTACGTTGTATTTAAATTGCTTCCTTTAGGTGTCTCTTCCACCCATTCACCTGAAAGTTCTTTGGAGCCGAAGTATGTTTCTTTTCATCTCTTTATTCCAGTGCCTGCCCTGGTACCTAGAAATGGGAGGAGCTCAACTGATGGGATGGATGGAGGGAAGGAGGGCCGGCGAGGGGCGGGGGGGGGAGGATGGAAAAAACAAAGACGGGAAGATCAACACAGGAATGACCTCAGATGAGCAGAGGGCTTCGTTGCAGTGCTTCCTCTGACTCTACTTCCCACACCCATATCCATCATCACATTAACTTAAAAAATAAATGACTCTGAAATGTATGTTCCCTTTCTTTGTGGTTTTGACTGATTTAAATTTGCTTTAAGTGAATTGAAAATATTTGTGAGGACATTTTTAAAAAATAAAATAAAAAAATTTCTAGTCAGGATGAAACTTGGGATTACAGGAGGCAATGTGCTATAGCAGACTTTGGAATCGATCAGTCTGGGGTTAAAATCCCACTTGGTTGCTTACTTACTTACATAGCTTCAGTATCCACATGTGTAAAATGGGATCAAGGATGTTTATACCACAGCAGTTCTGGAACCCTAGCAAAGGGGCTGACACATATAGTAAGGACTCAACAAATATTAATTACCTTCTTTTTCTTTGGCAGAACTTAACAGAGTCCTTGAATTTGGAGATCAAATCCATTTTGTCATTTTCAAAAAATTTCTAAATGCATACACACGGATTAGATGCTCCTAAGTACATGTTACATGAATGAGAAAATTGTTGCATTGCTTCTGCCTTATCTCAAATTCTAATTTTAGTTCACTTCAGTGTTAGGAAGCGAATTTAAAAGGATGGCAACATGACTCAAAAGATTAAGATTTTCTATCCAGAAATCTTGATTTAAATCTTCAGTGGTTGACTTTTGAGAAGAGTGCAAATGTTGGCATTATGTTCTTTATTAGCAATTTGTAAAGAACTGGTATCTCACACAGCTGTGTGCAGCTCAAAGATGTACCAAGCAAAGAATAAATTTCCTGCCCACGCAAACTCAAGGCAAAAAACCCACAAGCTGTCTTATATTATTCTGACAGCCTGAGCAAGGTTTCTTATTTTTCTCATAAAACAACTCGACAAAATTACAAGAATTTTCCACTATGTAGAATTTTTACCTTGTGGGATTGTTAAAGCTGATGATATATTTGTTTAGGAGAGACTAAAGGCTTGGAGTTACAGAAATGTATAGATTTCACTCTAGCAATTTAGCAAATAAAAATTCTCCTTTTGAGTCTCAAGGTGACAGGTGGTATGATTTGGACAAGGTCCACTCATTCCCCCTCCAAGATATATTCCAAAGGATACCAGTGTTTCGTACTCACAATTGTAGTGTACTCAACATTTTGACCAGGCTTCCTTGAAATCCCACCAGAACCCACCTCTTACTTAAAATGGACACCAGTGGCAATAGGGGATTCAACAGTGGTCATTCTGCTTACAGCACCATTTACTGGAATCCATCGGTGTAGAACACAGAGAGGACTACAGACATCTTATATTCTCAGTAAAACTAAGTACCAGGCAAAGACCAAGGTAACTCATCTTTTGGGCACTAATTCTGGGAGAGGCATTTAACATTATATGTATTTGTATATCTATTTTATTTATTATACTTCCGTACATTCTGGAATGGATGTTTCCAGGACAACTTGTATTTTCTCTACCCTATACCCTAATATCAGTCATTTCCATAAGGAGCCCTGGTTCCTTTTATTGGAGAATGTATCACCTTTTATGACCTAGCCTCAAGTCATATAGTTTCTCTTTGCTGGTTGAGTCACAAAGGTCCACCCAGGTTGAAAGCAGAAGGGACATAGACTCCATATCTTAATGGAAGAATAGTGAGGTGGCACTGTAAGAGTTTCAGGATGAGAGTATTGTTATGGCCTTATTTGGGAAATATAAGCTGCAACAGGTGATCAGAGTATCTCAATGAGAAAGGTAAAATTTGAACTTAGAGGAGGTAAGGAAGTCAGCCTCTCTGTGGGAGCAATGTTCCAGAGGGAGGTAACAGTTAATGCAAATGAAAAGACCTTACAATGAGACCATATCTAGGGTTTCAAAGGAACAGCACAGGGGCCATCATAGCTAAAGGAGGAATGATTTGGAGAGTCAAAGAAGAGGAGGATGGTGAGGTAAAGGGAGGAGACATGAAACTGATTATAAAGAACCTGGAGGACAAGGTGAGGATTTGAATGAGCAGCTGCTGCTGAATATAGAGTCATGACGGGATCTCGCTTTTATTTTGAAACGATCACCCTTAACAGGACTACCCTGTTGAGAATCAACTTCAGAGGACAAAGGTAGAAGGAAGTAAACCAGTCACGATGCTATTGCAGTAATCTGCTACACAAAGGTGATGGTGGTTTGGACCAGGGTGGTGGCCATGGAGGTAGTATGGGGTGGTTGGATTTTGAACATCTTCTAAAGCTAGAGCTAACAAAATTTCCTGGTGGAATGAAGATGGAGTGTCAGAGAAAGAGGAAAACCAATGATGACTTCAAAGTTTGGTCTGTCAAACTGCAAGGATAGAGTTGTCAATTGAGATGACTATGGATGGGGGAAAGATCAGAAGTTTATTTTTGGAAACGCTGATTTCCAGATGTCTATTAGACATCTAAGTAGAGATGTCAAGAAAGCCTTGGGTATACACATCTGGAGTTCGGTAAAGGAATCTGGGCTGGAAATATACATTTGGATGTGACTGCGTGTAGGTTTATATTTCCAGTCATAATGACATCACCAAGAAAGTGAGTAAAGATAGAGGAGAGCATCAAGGACCAATCTCCGGGGTACTCCCACATTAAGAAGGAACCATCAGAAGAGACAGAGAGGGAGTAACTAATGAAAGGGAAGGGTATGTTGTGTCTGGGAAGGAAATGAAACAAGTATGCCATGGAGGAAACGTGATATTTCCTCAGTTCATATCACTCAGTTCAGGAAAATAAAGATCCAGAATCTGACCATTGTATTAAACAATATGGAGGTCATTGGTTTTTCTTGACAAGAGCAGTTTAGATGGAATCATGCAGCTGAGTGTAATGGTTTTAAGAATGTGAGGAGAGGGTTTAGAGATGGTATAGATATCTCTTTTTGGATTTTTAGTGCAAAAAGAAGTAAAAAGAATTTTGTGGTAACCATCAGGGGACATTCAAGAGAAGATTTACCTGCCCATGGGAATAAGCCAGTAAAAAGTAGAAAACTGATGATTTAGGAGAGAAGTGGCAAATTGCTGCAGTCATGTCCTTGTGTAAGTGAGGGGGACAGGGGTTTGGGGCACAGGGGTTTCCATAGGAGCACATATCATTTCTCCGATTCCAGGCAGAAAGGCACAGTGTGTGGGTGCAGATGTTGGTACATCAACGCAGGGCCGGGGGTCAGCTGAAATTCTCTTCCAATTGATTCAGTGTTTCCAGGGAAGCAGGAAGCAAGGTCACCAGCCAAGAGTGAAAGTGTGGAGGGTGTGTTGGAGGTTTGAGGAAAAGGAAAATGTGTAGAATAAGCACCTTACAACATGGGAGAGTGAATGGACTAGGGACATACAGTATGAAATCCTGGCAGCACCATGGGACCATTTGAGGGAAGTTGTCTTACATTCAACAACCTGTGTTGTAGTCAGCAGCACCCGTTTTGTGGTTCTCCAGCCCCCTTCAAGGGCAGGTGTGAGCAGGCAGAGAGGTGGATGTAACCAGGGTGTAATGAAGTAATCATGGAGATGAAGATGCATGCAATGGAGTGATTAGAATGACTGGCCGTGGAATTCTCGCTGAGTGGGGAGGGTAGTGAGGACACATCAGGGGTGTGAAGGACAATGCAAACTTTGTAGGATCATTGCACCGAATGTTTTAGTGGACAAAAAGCAGAAGAGTGTTATGCCTGAGGGTTAACTTTCACACTCCAGTGACCCTGCTCACTAGTAAACTTCAGCTTAATAAATATAGTAATCAATAACTAATCCCTATGTCGTTGAGCTGGAAAACTTCCTAGGGAAAGGCAGAAATTAGCTTGAAGTGGGAAGGAAGACAGAACTACCTCCCTTGACAATAATATTCACAAAAATTAGACAAGGAAATAAATGAATTTCTCTGTGCATGCAGTAAATGCAACAAGGAGTTTTAGAGATAGTTTTTGTTTTTTTTTTTTTCTTTTAGAACAGCCTTTTATGAAGCCTGCTGGCTTCACACCCTCAGGCTCAGTGCTGACTTTAATACTGGATTGTGGTTGTCCTATGAAGGGTGGGACCCATGCCACTTGTCCCAAAGTTTGTTTGGATGAGAATATGAAGAGATTTATTACTCACACGCTGAGGCTTTCTAGGGGGATCAGGGCAGCCACCCCAGAGAAGAAAGGGGCAGACTTCCATGTTGGACTTGCCCAGATGCGAAGCAAAAGGAAGCAGGAGGGGTGGGAACCTGAAAGTTGTCAGCTGTCAAACATCAAAAATGAAGTCAAAGTCTTTATTACGAATACATGTCACAAATCTATAGTCAGCAAGGTTAGCGTGTGCTTAAAATCTTAAGCTTTGGAGTCAAGCTGGCATTTTAATCCCGGCTCTTTAACTGTGTGGTTCTTAGGTCTTTGACTTTTGGCAAATTAGGCGAAGTGCTTAATCTCTCTGCTGTGTCTCGGTTTCCTTATCTGGCAAAGGGCCAAAGAAGTCCATAACTCCGGTTGTTGCGAAGCATAATCATGCTGGTAAACTGCTTAGCGTGGCTTTGCGATTTAGCAAATCACATCAATTTCTGAAAATTCTGTGATTGACGTTTTGATTTCACATGTGTGTAATCTTCATAATTGAACCGTGTCTTCCTGCCAATGGCTCTGAATATGTTATTTTTCGATCATTTATTTCCTTTAATTTTGAAATCATTACACATTCATGATGCAGAAACTTTTCTCTTTACGCTCTCTTTTGTTGAAGTTCCTCTAATAGTTTATATTTAGAAAGCAAAACTTAACACTCGAAAAATAAGGGAAGGAATCTTGGGTGAATCAGCTGGTGAAGTAAAAGTCTCTTTCACTGGGGCACCTGGGTGGCTCAGTCAGTTAAGTAGCTTCCTTCTGCTCTGGTCATGATCCCAGGATCCTGGGATCAAGCCCCGCATTGGGCTGCCTGCCCAGTGGAGAGCCTGCTTCTCCTTCTCTCTCTGTCTCCCGCTCTGCTTACTTGTGCTCTCTCTGTCAAATAAATAAATAAAATCTTTTCTTTTTAAAGGCTCTTTCATTTAGGTATTATTATTCATTTGTCTCCAAAGTTCAATTTTTCATGGATAGATTCTCTTAAATCAAAATTAAAACTAGAGGGGCACCTGGGTGGCTCAGTCATTGGGCGTCTGCCTTCAGCTCAGGTCATGATCCCAGGGTCCTGGGATCGAGCCCCACATCCGGCTCCCTGCTCTGCTGGAAGCCTGCTTCTCGCTCTCTCACTCCCCCTGCTTGTGTGTCCCTCTCTCGCTGTGTTTCTTTCTGTCAAATAAATAAAATCTTTAAAAAAAAAAATTAAAACTAGAATACGTTTAGCTTGTTTTGAGAAAGCACAGTATGACTTTTCGACATTGTTTATTCGCATCTCCTATCTGCTCAACACTCGTGCATTCACCAGGTAAGTTTTGTGCACCCACCTTGCTGGAAACAATGGCCCCAGGGATTGTGTCACTTGAATGAGAGGACACAGACTCTCCTCTCTCGGGACTTGGTTGTTTGGTGGGTTCTGTGGATAATCAAAGCATCCCATTGTAACAATCAGGGTTTTTACTTGCAAAAGACAGAAACCAACTCTGGTTGCTGTAAAGGGAAGAGGCAGTCTTGGAATGATGCCGCGTCACCCACAGATCTCCCCAGGAGACGGGGAGAGCCACTGTACTTAGAAAGGGAGCTCCCAAGGGAGCCTCAGGTCCAAGCCGGGTCTGGGCCTCCCAGCTGCCCCTGCTGAATCCTGCCTGAAGCAATGACTGCCCCCGCAGGTGGTCCGGGGCCATAATGAGCCCAAAACTGCCCCAGCTGCCTCAGGGCACTTGCTCAACACTCATCCAGGAGCAGAAGCATCCGGTGGCTGCCCCTATGCCCACAGTCTTGCAGTCAAGTTGAGGAGCTCACGAAGAAGACACTTCGTTTTCTGTGCTGGGAGGTAGGAGATGCTGGGCAATGGCAATCTAATAAACGAATACAAATCACATCGGCGATGGAAATAAAAAGGTGTAACAATTGTTAAAGTGCTTTCTACAGAAAGACATGAGACTCTTGGTGATTTACCTCTGTCCTTCCTCTGCCAACTGCCCCATGGGGCCATAGCCGTGTGCCATCTGCATTTATACTCACTTCTACTGAAATACATCTACTTTATGTATGATTCCTATAAATGGAAAGTCAGCATCATTTGCCATAAAGAGAAGGTGAAAGTAAGCCTAAATACAATGAAGGGAAGCAAAGCCATGCGGATCTAGCTGGAGACTTTGCTGGAGGTTCTGAGCTTGTGGCTCAGTTCCTCAAGGGTTGGGTATTAAACACATGATGGCACCATCAGAGAATTCATCCTTGACCTTATTAGGAAAATTAAAAGAGGGTAGGAAAGGGACAAATCTTTAAGCTTTATATATACATTTTTAATGCTCTCTCAGTGCCATTTAAAATTAACTTCCTCACCATTGCAAGTACATAATCTATGCCCTGGGTGATAAGTATTAGAAAGAGCGTGGGCTTAAAAATGGGCAAAGTTTGAGTTTGAATTTCAGCTCCTGCACTTATTAGTTCTGTAATTTTAGGCATGTTCTATAACCTCTCTGAGCTGCAGTATATATCCATCTGTAAAATGGATGCAATAATTACCAAATTTCTTGGTCACGTTATATAGATCAGTGCTTTCCAAACTCTATTGTGCATACAAATTACCTGGGGATCTTGTTAAAATGTAGATTCTGAGTTGGTAGGTCTGGGATGAGACCTGAGATTCTGCATTTCTAATAAAATCTCAGGTGATGCTGATGCTGATGTGACCTTGCGCTTTAGCAAGGTCACAGGTGCTGTCAGTGTGGTAGTTCCCAGCCACATGTGGCTACTGAGCTCTTGAAATGCGGGATAGGGCACCTCAGAGTGGAAGGAATACTTTTATTTAATTTCAATTAACTTTTGAACCCTGACACTTGGTTAGTTACTGGAAAAGAATTTCTAGTATACTTGGAACAGCTTGTAAATCTATCTTTTCAGCTGTTAATTTTGTGAAAATGTTAGTTTACTGAACATCTCTCTCCAACGCAAAGTTAATGTCTGAGTCGAGATAGGCTCCAAATGTAAAATAAACAACAAATTTTGAAGACTTAGTTTTAAAAAAGTAAAATATCTTGTTAATAAAGTTGCTATTGATTTCATGTGAAAATAATATTTTGGGTATGTTGGGGTAGAACATATTATTAAAATTAATTTCATCTGTTTCTTTTTGCTTTTTTTTTTTAATGTAGCTACTAGAAAAATTAAATTTACCCAAGTGGCTCACATTATATGCCTATGGGACAGTGCAGGCCCAGATCAGGGAGCACAGGGCCCAGTTCATCAGCTCCCTTCCTCTGTCTCAGCTGGGCGGGTGACCGCTGGATGGAAAGAGGAAGTGAGGTGGTGGAAAGAGACAAAGTTTCTTCCTTCCCGGCAGAAGGCTGCAGCAAAAAGCCAAGATCCACAGCAAGTTTCGGGCTCACAGACTCTTTCTTCTGTGGTGGGTTATTTCCACTACGTTCTAAGGCAGGCTTTGCTTTTTGCAGAAGTGAAAAAGGAACGTGTCCGCAGTCCACGGTCAGTTGCTCAAAGCCAGCTCTCATAAGAAGATGCTCGCTTTTCAAGAGTTAAGGGTCATGGTGAAGGGCTCACTTGACCCAGGCTCCTCTGTGACATTAAGGGGAGTTAATTAAAACAGCATGGGCTCCTGTTAATGTGCTGGGTTATTTCCTGGTTGATTCAGCAGTTCCAAAGGAGGCTAGAAGTTTAATGAAAAGCAGTAATGAAGACATCTGTAAATTTGACGACAACCAAGAATTTAGCAAAAAGAAGTGGGTAGAAATGAAAGTTTTCTCATACCATAAATTATATTATGGTAACCTACCTTCCCCCACTCTTGTGGGAAAAAAAAGTTATTTTAACCAATTCAGGCAAATATTTACATGTGGAATCAGACCTGGCAGCAAATTCAAAGAAAACTATTAAGGCCAGAAAAAGCTGCTTCTGTATCAGAGGCTTGGAGACTCCAAGTCTCAATTAACCTTTATAAATATTAGGAACTGACAGCCGTAGATGGAAAATGGGGGGGTGGGGAGCTAAAATGTTTCTGAAGGATGTTTGACTACAAAGTAAACAGCCTGAATAGAAAATATTAAATCAGATGCTGCCTCCACATTCCATAAAACTGAGGATGCAGTAAAATGTACTGTATAGTTAAAACGCCTAGATAAAAGAAATCATGGAACAGTTTTAGTCTAGTGATAATTCAAAGTTCATGGAACCAGTTATGTCAGTGTAAGAGAGAATTTACGTTTTGTATTTATGTTAGATCTCAGCATGAATTTGTACCATTGGCAGTGGAGGAGTAACTTTGAAGACGTTTATCTTTAAGGCTTCTTGTCCTTTCTGTCGCCAAATCAAACCATGAGAAAATATTTACTAGGTAGTGTATTCTCTAAAGAGCAGAACGTCCTTTTTGTAATTCCCCAAATTTATTTTTTTCCACAAAATTGTGTGGTAAGTATTTATTATTCCGACCCAGGATTTATTTTGCTTTAGAAGGTAGCCAAAGGAAGGAGGGTTTAGCAAATTCGTAGCATAATCAAGGTTGTAAGGGGAAAGATTTAAATAGTAGAATGGAACACATTAGAAGCACGCATTTATAAGCATTCCTTGTCGTTTTCTTTCTTTCTTTCTTTTAAGATTTAATTTATTTATTTGACAGAGAGAGATCACAAGTAGGCAGAGAGGCAGGCAGAGAGACAGGAGGAAATAGGCTCCCTGCTGAGCAGGGAGCCTGATGCGGGCCTCGATCGGGCCTCGATCCCAGGACCCTGAGATCATGACCTGAGCCGAAGGCAGAGGCTTTAACCCACTGAGCCACCCAGGCGCCCTCCTTGTCATTTTCTAAAAAATCTATTCCCCAACCGTTATTCTCATCCGAATGCCTTTACATAGTTAAAAGCCATACGGTTCCACATCTCAAAGAATCTGGTTAATCGAGACACGCCTTCCCCGTGAGCCGGGTCTAGGGAGATTCTGAGTGTGTCTGAAACGTCCGAAATTCAGTTCATGGTCAAGGGTAGCGAACTGAGAACTGCCGCGTACCCGATGAGCTTGCAGATCATGGGGGGAAGGTGGGTCTCCGCTGCTCCTTCGCCCCAAGCCGTCTTCTCGGGACGGCCTGTCCCTCTGGCGGAGCCCCGTCCGTGTCCCCAGCTCAGTCCCCGCCGTCTCTCCGCGCCGCCTTCGCCAAGCCCGGGCTTCCCGATCCTGCTGGCGTCCACCCTCCGACACGGCCGGCGCCGTTCTCCAGGGTCCCGCGTCCGTCGCCGACACGGGGGCTGGGGTCTTTCTCGTCGTGGCCCCCGGTCTGCCTCGGAGAGTCCCTGCCTGGGGTCGGTGCCCAGTGAGGCCTGTGGCGCGGCCCCGGAAGCGCGACGTGGAGGTACCCCTGTGACCAGCCTGCTTGGGGCCGCAAGCGCCGCTCGGCTCTGCGGGGCCGCGGCTGCTCGGCGGCGCGCGTCGCCCACACTAGCCCCTTGGAGCACGGCCACTGGAAGCTTTCCTACCTCCATCCAAGATCCGCAGCAAGTTTGGGGCTCACAGACTCTTTCTTCGGGGGCGGGTTATTTCCACGACGTTCTAAGGCAGGCTCTGCTTTTTGCAGAGGTGAGAAAGGAGCGTGTCGGCCTACCCGCACCTCCCTCTGTCTGACTGAGGAGAAAGGGCTTTTTTGGGTACGCCCTTCTCTCAACTTCTGCAGGTCGCACAGAAGAGCGGCTGGGGCCATTGCTGTTTGGCTCGACGGTCCTCCTGAGGGATGCCTTTTATGGCTTCCATCACACAGCTCTTGGCACGTTTGCTTCCTTCCTCCTCAGGGGAGACTCCTGTGAACCCACGTCAGCCACTCCCTTCCCCTCAGCTGGCCTGGTCGGGGAGCTCGGTGCGCCAGGCCTCACACCTTCCTCGGTGGGGACTGGCTTTCTTTTTAAATCTGGGTGACGGGATTAAGGATAGTTCTCTTTGTCACTACCTACTTCCCTTATTTAATAATGAGTGTGATTATTCTCAGAATCTAAAAGGAAGACCAAAGCTATTTATATCTGTGAATGTTTCATAACAAATAGAATCCCAAATCTCCCGTATACCTTTGTTTCCAACCCAATGATAAAAGGTAATGTTCCAAAAGGAAAAGCGTAAGTGCTGTTTTTTTACTGACACTACTAGCCATCATTCTTTGTTCTGCCTTCAAATTAACTCAGTCACATGATAAATCCAACAAGACCTTTATATTTCTATACAGGCTAATAATGCCTCATTTATTTAGTATAGATCCAACTGTGAATTACCCATGTCATCTGCTTTCCAATGCCTTTGCACTGTCTCCCTTTCCAGAAACTGGAGAGGAGAAGAAAAGAGCATAAAAATAAAATGATTTAATTTAGCCATTTGTTATTTATTTGAACTATTGTTTTGGAGAAGCTTGAAATTAATCATTAAAATAAATGTTACATTCATATATGTGGATCTGTTATTCATGGGTCTTCCAGTTCTATAGGGAATCAAGAGCCACTGTAGTCTTCTCCGGATTGACATGCATGTTTCGCGGTTGTGTGGACTTTAAGGGATAAGCTCTAAGTTCTCCGTTCTTTAAAAAAGGAAAACCCATATGCCAAACACAGTACTTTTCAAATGGTCTCTTTAAACTTGCTACAAGCATTGTAGCAAAACTAAAGCTTATGAAGATAAAAAGTTGCTTGAAGTTAACAGGATATGCTGAAAATATGCATTTAGAAAACTGTGAATTACATTTTTCGTAAAGAGAAGACGTATTGAGGGTTTTCTAAAGGAAATTAATTTACACTAATTTCCATTATTTAAAAATTAAGACAATAATAAAACTTTTAAAAGCCCAATATTAGAGAGAGAACATTTTACAGCTAGATTCAGCCTCAACTTTGTTTTTAGCCAGAACCTTGGGCAAGTCACAATCTCCTGGGGGTCTTAACTCACTCATCTATACAATGAAGAATAGATAGGATTGTCGGGTCCAACGTGCTGGTTCCTTATAGCTCTAGACTTTGGGAGAGGCTAGGGGTTCCATCCACACCAATGTCTCTGGCGCAAGGCAGGTAACACACAGGAGTGAAAAAGACTGGAGTGAGAAGAATTTTTCTTGCAAGTGAATCCCGATATTATCAAGCTTTCATTATTTCATACTCAATATCAATAAAAATATTTCATTTCCTTCATTTCTTTCATTTCATTATAGTTTTGCTATAAAAGAAACAGTAATAAATGGTCACCAATACTAGTAAATGACAGGGGTATAGAGATGATAGGGATTGGTGGGGACTGTGGCAAACTAGAGAGGGTAAAGCACTGAACTATTATCATATGGGACTGAGGGTCTAATGTCGCCCGATGGCAATAATTTGGGTGTTTTTAGTGCAATCTAATGGTCAATGCAGGTAATCAACTGAAAACATTAAATGAAACAAAACACCCTGTGGGCCATTACCATTGGTCAAACAAAACACCTTTATGGGTCAGATGGGGCTGACAGGCTACTAGTTTATCATACCTGATCTACTTTGTCTTCCTCATTGTACTGGGATCAGCCCATATTGCATAATTTGCTAATAACACCACTTTAACCTTATTATCATAACCCACAGAATTTTTACCAAGTTTTTTACAGGCAGTGTTCTGTGCCCAGGACTTTCTTTTTTGTCATCTCACTTGACTGTCATGATAACCCTCAGGGATAGGTAGATATACTGTGACCCCAATTTTACAGGATGAAGTAAGGCTCCTGGAGAGCAAATAATACATCCTACTCACACAACTTATTTTTTACAGAATTGAGTCTAAAATGTTGACATGGAAACATTTACAATATTAGGCTGAATGAAAAAAAGGCAGCTATATAAAGTGTATATGATGTTCAAACTGTTTTTAAAAACATGTTTAATGATTGAATATTCTATCATGAAGATATGCTATAATATACTTAAAGAAGCCTCCATTGTTAAACACTTGAATTGCTATTAAAATCGTGTAGGGAAATATATATTTTTTAATCACATAATTTCATTCATTTATTTAGGATCATCAGTTGACAGCCTGTATGTCAGTCACCTTATTAGATGCTGTGCTCAAAGGGGAGTCTGATTCATAATGTCTCTGGTAAGCAAGTTTTATATTTTTTAAAAGCCATAGAGCTTCTTTGAACTTTATGTAGGCATTCAGATCTGCTATGTGAATTTTTACGGTATTTAAGCAATTGCCCCCTGCATCAGTGGTTAGGTCCCAAATGACACTCTCAGCCTCCTGGGTGGAAAGAAGGCAGGCTCCCCCAGACAGCTTAGTTTGAAGAACGGTGCGATGTGTAACAGCAGGCTCCTCAGCTAGAAACTTGAGGAGACTTGGAGATCAATGAACCGAACTTTGAGAGCTAGCCTGTCAGCAGGATACGCTTTGCGGTCCCTTTGTGATCTATACAGACGACAAAAGATGGCTCTGCATCTTTCCTCAACATTCCACTTGTCATGGCCGTAGAATCCCAAATAACACAATTTCTAAATAACAGCTTCCATGCTGCAGACACAGACAGACATAAACATGAGTGGGAGAGGACCAAGATGATGACACAACTTGAAAAGATGTAATTTTTTGTCATTCAAGCCAGAACACTTTTGAGTGAAAGGGGGAGCTCTTAACACCAACACTGGGATGGCAGGCTTGTACACAGATACCCTGGTAACCCAGAGTGTCCATACTGTCACCCTACTGTGAAGAACAGTGCTGGAAACTAGAGATGGTTGAACATGGCAAGGTTGGGAAAGGAGTTTGGAAGGTGAGGGACATGCAGCCTGCCTTGAGGCATCTGAAGAGCTCCATGAAGAACTGGCTTGATATGATCCTAATTCCTTGACCCTCGGAGTGACTGGACTATGCTGAAGAGGCTTTGCGGTCTGATGTAGTGGTTTGTGCCTGGTTGTCAAGCAGTTCTGGGTTCAAAACCCAGATGATGACAAGTAGCTGTATGGCCATTGACAAGTTTCTTAACCTCTTTCTTGTAGGAGGGAGAATAGAGTTGTAATGATTTACTGAGGTAAATAGGAAAGCAAGTGACCCACAAGTGGGTAATATTATGGGATCTTTTAGAGATTAACTAAATGATGGTTGGAGGCACCATTTTTGACTAATTTAACTTAAAAATTGTTCTTGGAAATAGAAAAAATCAATTAGTAATTTTTTCCAGATATAAGGTGATATTTATGTGAAATCTTAAAAAGGTATACTCCTAAATATTGTAATATTCATCATAAGTGACATTTGCCTGTCATGTCATACATGCTCTTTACTTTCAACTATGTAAAAAAAAGCATAATGTGCTAGAAATACATTTTAAAATAACGTACTGCTTGATTTTGAGACTATCTACAAATATAGACTAGAAATTTCAAAAACAGGTAAGCAATATGACCTAATATTTGAAATCTTCATTTTGCTTTCACAAAACCAACTAGCTTATTGTAGAATCAGTTATAATTTGTTTTCAAATAATGAGATAAAGAGGCTTTTTAGCTTATTAGTAAGCACAATTCCAAAAAAATACATTTCAGGTTAGTTTTTAATCAACGTAAGTTTAAATAACTAAATTGAATATAATCTATACACTCTCTTCTTAACGTTGATTTTTAAAATATTAGAAACTTGATTTTTTAAGTCCAAGTAAACAGACTCTGGTACCGACCATCATCTTAGTGGCCCAAGTTACAAAATTATTATGTTTTTCATTAACCACTTGCATTTTAGCATCATAGTTCTCTCTGGTTAACTAGTAGTAGTTCCCAAACTTGGGCTGCATATTAGAATCATCCGGGAGGTTTTAAAAAAAATCCCTGTGGCTGGCCACATTCTTGTCCACACTACCTGGGGGTGGAGTCTGGGATTACTGTGTTTTAAAGCTCCACAGGTGACTCCAGCGTGCAGCCACTTGGGAAATGAGCATTTATCCCATGGTCCAGTCTGGGGATACAGATATGACCAGGAACATAAAAAGCAATTAAAACTAGGTAATAGTCCTACACCTTTGGAGCATCTAGGGTGTTCAGTTGAATGATCACATAGTTTAAAAAGCTGAGTGACTGGATCACTAGCTCACTCATCTGGTCTCCACTTCCCAGATGTGCAAGAGGCGAGCGGGCTAATTCTTTTTAAAAAATGGAAAATGTTCCTACTGACTAAAAACACAGGGTAAGAAGGGAAACAGAAGCAAACACTTATTTCTAATGAAATGAATCTCCAGGGTAATCTTCATAAAGCCTTGGGTGTTTACGAATCAGCTGGGGCTTAAGGGTCCTTTTGACTTGGAAATTGTCTACTTAAACCAATTTATTGGGGGAGGCAGGAACAGGTCTTCCAGGATTGTTTCTGTTGTTATTGAGTGAATAGTACCATTTTCATTGTTCTTTATAATTGTTTATAATTGTTAAGAGTGCTTTTACATTTCCAAGTTCACCTGAACATCCAAAGTGAGGCAGGAATTGTAATACAATCCCATTGAGGAAAATGAAATTTTGAAGTATTAAAAACTGGTAGAAGGCAGAGCTGGGACCAGAACCCACGTCTGCTGACTCACAGACAAATGTTTTTGGATAGAATACTGCCTCTACCTAGAGACCCACTGTTTGAGGCTCAGCACTCAGTCTTGGTGAGTCGATTTTCCTCTGAAAATAACCCGTGTCACCATTTCTCCCTTCCGCGTCAGTTGTGCTGAGGGAGGTTGTGTGGTGCACGCACTGTGAACAGGTACAAAGAGCAAGAGGGGACAGGAAGAAGGCGAGCTTCGAGGAGGAATTTACAGGAGAGGGAAGAACACAGAGAACATGTCCATAGCAGAGAGAGGGGGCAAGAACAACTAGATGAGGCCAAAGAGTTGTTAAGAAGCAAATAAAGAGCCATTCAAAAGTTTATTTACTCACCTATTTTTTGAGGAGGGGAGGGATGATGTGAGCAAGTGGTGATTTGGGGAAGGCTTGGATTATGTGTTGGCGATGGGAGAGGTGGAAGGTAGGGATGTAGAGAGAACCACTGAGAAGTGTGTGCTATGCATCTGAGGTAAAGAGGGAATAGACTGGGATAGTAAGAGTGAAAAAGAAAAAAAAAAAGACTATCAAAAGAGCAATTGAAACCACAGAAGAACTATGTACAGTAAAATAGGAAATGCAGTAAGCAGCACTTCAACAAGACATCTATTTCTGGATCTGATGGCTTTTTGTGTGTACAGTGTAGAACATTTTTTTTTGTCCTTTTTTTTTTTTTTTTAAGTAGACTCCATGCCCAATGTGGGGCTTGAACTCATGACCCTGAGATCAAGAGTCACCCTACCAACTGAGCCAGTCTGGCACCCCAGGTGAAGAACATTTAATTAGTGATCCCTAATTGGTTCAATGACTAGATTAAATGTACATTGTTATATAATTAATAGGTAGTATAAAGTACAAAGTAAGGCCAAGGGTGGTTGGCAGACTGTCCTGTTTATGTCTCTCCGTTTTGTGGTGAAATAGTGGTTTACATAAAGGGGTAGAAGGAAAGCGAATCACTGTCTTGGGCAACATTAAGCTGGGAAGGGTTGAGAATAAACTAGATGATAAAATTATTAGTCAAATGGGGGCTAAGACAATAGTTTAGTGTAGATATAATCTCTTGTTCTTTGGGACACAAAACCAGCAACAAAAGCACAAGGAGAGGCAGGTGTCCCTATAAAATATGTGAAAACACCACAGGACTGACTGTGAGAGGTGGAAAGGAAAAGGTGTGTTCGACAGAGTCAGACAAACCATCTCTTGAATCCTGGTTCCAAGAAAAATGCAAAGGGTTAGAATAAATGCAATGAAGAATGGCCCTGAAGAGAAGGAGACATAGATTAAAGGTCTGAACATCAGTGGGGAAAGCCGGGAAATGCACGTGGATTTCGGCCACCAGCGGGTCTGTGAGCACTGACACTACAGACGGACAGGAAGTTAATGGGGATTCAGATTTGGGTTCCCAGGCAGTGAAACATCAGGAGGCAAAGCCACCAATGAGCAGGAGAGAGGGAGCCAGCTCGAGTGCCTTGGTTAGGATGGAATGAGTGAAGGGTAGTAGCTCAGAGACTGGAAGATGATGGAGGAAATCACGAGACTAGCAATCATGCTGATTGGTGTAAAGGAGTTAGGTGGTGTAAACAGCTTTTAAAAGTAAAGGAAATTTGGAGTGCCAACGATACTCCTAAAGCCCAAGTAGCTGAGAAATGGCCATCTTCTATTTGTGACCCGGTTGCTGAGTAGCACAGAGCAAACAGAGAGACTTTTGTGATTCCTGAGGGAAACTGCATAGAGCCTGAAGCGAATGAGAATATGCAGGTTCTTCAGGGTCGACTGTAAAAATGTCAGTCTTGTGTCATCCCAAAGAACAGGACAAGGATAAAGTTAAAACAGATCTCGGGGTTCAAAGGCTCTTTAGAAAGGGGTTACTGAAAAAGCAGAAGAAACTAAATTGTAACAAAAGGAGTCAGAAAAGGTTAGCTACCTAACTGCTTTCCTAACTGCCAGTTTCTGTCTCTCCAGAGCAGCCCACGATCCTTTCAGAGGTCAGATTATGTCGCTGCTGTTCAAAGTCCTTCACTGGCTTCCCATTTCACTCCGCCTAGAAGCCAGCCTTAGGCGAAGTCTCCCATTAGGTCTCTAAGCTTGTCCCCTGCTAGTCTCCCGCTGGTTCACTACTCTCCCTACAATGGCCTCCTTGGGCCCCTCAAACTTGCTAAGCATGATTTACGGGAAACTATCTCTGGAAGGCTCTTCCAGACAACCAAGCAGCTGGCTCCTTCACTTCGTTCAGGCCTCTGCTGAAATGTCAACGTTCTCTGAGAACCTCCCTGACCACACGACATAACACAGCATCCTCCCCTACACCAGGTGACCGAGGTCTCTGTCTTACTAGAACATAAACCCCCGAGAGGGAGGTCCTTGTGTGGTTCTCCTGAGTGCAGAATACTATGAATTCCCCAGGCCAGGTACCAAGTATTTGTTGAATGAATCAGTGGAGAACAGGAGATGGGAGGTAAAAAGCATGAAAGCAGTTGGCAGGTCGATCATTTTGGGGACAGGAACAAGGGGGTAAGCCACTAGGGTAGCGTTGGTAGGAGTCTCAGACTCCAGAGACTTGGTGTGGCTGCACCTGTTACTTTCCTCCTCGTCCCATCACACTTCTGATGTTGAGAACTACTACTACCCAGTCGAAGTCTACAGCAGCGAGAAAGTGAAAGATGAACAATTTTAGCTGGTACCACTTACCCTCCTCAGAGGGTCTGAAGCTAAATGAAAGAGCAGGCTTATTGTTGAAAGATTTCAAATACTAGATACATTAGAAGCATCCTTATTTGAATTGCTAACCTCAGATACCACAGGTCTCCCCAAGGTCCCATTCTTACTTTTTTATACTCATTCTCATGCTATTTGTGAAGGTATGACTTAGACTAAATATTATCTCAAAAGTAGCCTTACAGAAAAAGATTGCTTTAATATACTTTATCTTCTTTCATTAAGATAAATTTTACCTTCGAGATTATACAAGTCAGTTACCTCATTTTTAAGACTATAATAAGGGAGGCCAGTTGACTATTCATAAACCATAAACAACATCAATGTAAAATGGTACTAAAACAGTAGTGAAATACTGGCTGCAATTTTTATTTTAAAGATTGCACATTTAAAAAGGACAAAATTTTTGAAAAAATGCAAAACTAGGTAGGTCCTATTCTTTCACAAATTTCAAGAAAATGCAGATTATATCCACAATGTGATAAATTTTCACTCCAAATTACTTAGGAAATAAAGCAATGACCTGTTAAATTAATAGGTTATCTATGGAACTTAGAATAAATATATCTATCTTAAGAGTAATGAACCACAAAATTCTCTAATCAAAGTATGCTGGTAAAAACACCCTTCTACTGAGTTTAACCGTTGACTCTTCAGTTACAGGAGGTCTGACTAAGGAAAGCCTGGGTTACACAATTTGGCCACCCTCTGCCTCCATCTCTGGTCTTGAGTTATCCTCCAGGAAGCTCATGAAGATCCTTCAGATTCTCTCTGAAGCATTTGCTGTCAGAAAAGCACAACAAAGGACACTTAAAAGTTAAGCGCGCGCGCACACACACACACACACAAAACAAAAACAACAAACAACAACAACAAAAAAGTTAAGCACAGATTTTAGGTACTGGGCCCTGACTCAGGATGGTAAGGGGCTCGGGCTGCAGATGAGACCAGCAGCTACCAGCCTGGGCTCTTGAGGTCTGCTGTTGGTGTGAATCCCCAGCTTGCCTTGTGACCCAGAGCAAGCTATTCAAACTCCTTAAGGCTGGTTCCCTGTATGTAAAATGGCAGCAATAGTACACGGGGCTACTCACATCATCTACACAAAGTGCTTAGCATATAGCCAGTACTTTGTAAATATTAATTTATGTGTAAGGATATTCCTCTTTATGCCTAAGAAAAGTATCAGTGCTTACACTTAATGATCTGAAAAGCAACTTGGAAATTATGTGGTTCTTGCAACTCTGCCTTAAATTAAGAGAATCTCAGGGTCTTCCTGCAGGGAACCCACAGCCAGACTTGGGTTACTGATTCTGGAACCAGTTTTCTAGGATATAGTGGTTAAGAAGGCTGTGCTGAAGACGGATGCTATATAAGCACATATGCACATTTCTTACTTTAATTTCCAGTTTGGAACTATTATTATATAGCTCAATAATGATACTTTGAATTCAGAGAATAGATTAGATATGCCTACATTTAGGAGAACATCTGTAAACTGAAGTGTTTTTCTAACAAAAAGGGAAAATGTTAAAGTAGTTAAGACAAAAAGTACAAAAGTAAACCCCCAATTGAGAGTCTAAGGGACAAAATTATCAGTCTGTTGAAAAGGAAATTACATTATAAAGGATAAAGACAATTTCCTTTTTGACATGTACTGATGAGAGAAATACAGGAATACAGTCAAAACTTCCCTTCCTGGGGCGCCTGGGTGGCTCAGTGGGTTAAAGCCTCTGCCTTCAGCTCAGGTCATGATCTCAGGGTCCTGGGATCGAGGCCCACATTGGGCTCTCTGCTCAGCAGGGAGCCTGCTTCCTCTTCTCTCTCTGCCTGCCTCTCTGCCTACTTGTGATCGCTCTCTCTGTGTCAAATAAATAAAAACAAAAACAAAAAAACTTCCCTTCCTGCATGAAACACTCTTTATGGTATTATTATAATGCTTATTCTTTAAAAGAAAGATTATTTTTCAAAAATGATTACTTTTAGTTAGGTGGCATTAATTATGCTAATAAAAGCATCTTTTTTATTTTTGGTCTATGGGCGCAACATCGTATTTTGAAAACATAAAGGTTGATGTGGGGTTTGGGCAACAGAGTCTGGACAGTGGCAGAGGTTAGAAGAAAGCAGCAGCTGCGATGCGACAGTTCTCTCGACACATGGGGAAGGAAAAATGGCAACGGCAAAGACGTACAGAAACTCTTTCTTATGCAGTTAATTTTACAAAGGGAACTTCATTCAAAATTTAATCCTAATACATAATACATATATAAAATCTAACTTGATAAAATGGAAAACATCTCTCATGTCATAAATGTGGTACTTATATAGACTCAATAATTTACTAATAAGTTTTACTAAATGGAAAAATACGGTATTCATAATCACTTAACGTTCAGTCAGTATTTCAACAAAGTTGCTAATTTATGTTAATAATTTATTATAAAAACCAACTAAGGGTAATTTGATTAATTTTGTTACCACAGAGTTCAGATAATTGCTATTGACAAGTCTGGATCATTTAATGGAAAAAAAAAGTTCTAACAGTTATTGTGAAAAACTAATCTTTTCTAAGACCAAAACATTACATGCTCTTATGACTGTACAAATGACCCAGGGTTGCTGTACAGATCGAAGACTATGGGTAGGAGAGTGAGCACAATATACCCACTTTTGGTCTACGGGCAAGATCATGCATATTAATTAGAACACCAATTCAATGTAATACAGCCATAACATTTCAAGTACATTACAGAATTTTCATCAACCCGATTTTTAAAATTTCAAGTAGAAAAAGGTAATTCCAAAATATGATGTTCTGATCAATTTCAGTATTCAAAAAGTTCAGTCCCCATTCAGAAACAGATAAACAGTATATTTATTAAATGAGTTAAGACAAATAAACTTTACAAATAGACAAATAATAAAAGGCTCAGTGGCTAAAATAGATGGTAAGCGTCATTGAAAGAAATCAACACCATCACGGTATCTCAGTTGGCTTACACGTGTAAAAAGAAATTTTCAAAGAGCAATTTCACAGAAATGAAGCCAGTTTTTTTTCTTATAAACAAATCACCATTTCTTGGTTCAAAACTGACATCTGTTATGAAAATTACCATATCACATATTTGTAAGATGACAAGGAGTAACTCATCTTCAAAGTGCAAGTAAGTCTATTTACAACCACAAAAAAGGCAATGATGAGGAGAAAAGGATTTTTAAAAAATATACAAAGATTAAAAACATTTGGGATGCAAAATTAAACAATTTTTTGGTTAGAGGATAAAAGAGAAAAAGTGATTGAATTACAGATGCTGATTTCAGCTATACATACTATATAATGGGATCCAAGATCTTTAACAGCTTGCTTGCATTTTTTTTCTACTTACATAATGCTCTGGAAATTTCTGGTAGAAATTACAGTGTCTCAAAGAGAGAAATACACACTAAGCATGTCTTGCTACTACTTCATGGATGTCATAAGACCCGTTTATGGATTAGAGTTGGTGTAAAAAGCCATTGCCTTGAGTTGAAAAATGAATACTGTAAAAGCTCAATACAAATCCTCCAAAGCACATGCATGTCTAAATCTTTTGGAAATTACATTCATATTTAAGCATAACCGAAATAAAAAAGAAAACTGAAAACACTTCCCTTTTCTCTATTCCCTATGCCTTGTAGGCTTCTCCAGTTGCTAGGGTCAATATTTAGAGTTGAAAGGGTTCTTCAAGATAGTCTAGTCCACCACCCTCATTTAGGGTAAATGATTTTCCCAAGGTCATGCAGCACGTTAATGGCAAAACCAAGACTAGAAACCAGGTTGTGACTCCTAGTCTCGTATGCTTTCCAGCATATCATGCTACCTCTTTTTACAGTATGATTTGCTATAAATACCTGATGAATAAATGTACAATTACAAATGCTGACAGAGCCAATGTGTTTCTAAGACTTGCGGAGGATTACCGCAAAGGACTGATGGAGAGAAAAAGATTTCCCCCCACCCCGACCAAAAATTATCAAGCACCATCAACTAAACGTTCCTTTGCTAGGTCAGCACGCTCAGATGTCATAGTCCTCGTAAACTTTATGTCAGCCTGAGGATCATATACCCTGGTGAAATCTGGGCCCTAACACAATGCCAGTTCCTAAAAGGTAAAGACAGAGGCAAAAAAGGGGAGAAGTTTGACAAAAGAAAGAAAGACTTAACCCAATTGGCTTAGAGATGGGCATTCCGAAAGCACATGGTTAATTATTATATCTTAGTATACATATTTTAGGACCATTTCCACCTTTTCATATAATCTCATTTTACCTAATTTGTTATTTGGCCACTTACAAATTAAAATAAATGAATCAAAGATAATGGTGGTCACGATTATTATTATTTTTTAAGACTGTGAGACTATTTTAGACAAACCAAATTCTATGAAGAGTATGTCAAACTGAAATTGCAATGATTTTCTTGATGTGATTCTATTAGATTTACCACCGAGGGAATTAAAGCAGTATTTCATGGGGCTGTTACCATCTTGAAATTTATTCCAATTGTGGTTAAAGAGAACAGACTGATGCACCATATATGCAAAATTAAGTAAAGAAGCTGAAATTTCTTTTTTTAAAAAAAACATTGCCGTGTATTTATTTAATAAAAGGGCATATTTATGTTTACAAACAAGTTTCAAAAACAAAAGGAAAACATGTATGCTTCTACCTGTTAACCTGTTTCAAAATGCCAACAGCCCTCATGCTGTATGAAGGTTTCTAAGGATTTATTAGAAAAATCAATACAGTTCACTCACAGTTCACCAAGACATCACTGAGCTAACATGTTTAGACAAAAACAAAAAGGACTAAGGTTCTCTTGTAGTTTGATAGTTTGATTTAATTTGATTTGCCTGAAATAACAAAAGCATTTCAAGCATCTTTCATTATGTAGTTGATGTCCCACATTAAACAGTCTACTAAATTCTGAACAAAGGTTATTAGCAAGTTTTCAAAAATTTTAAAAATTAAACAGTTGTTTCAAAACCATTAAGTAGTAAATGTATTTAAGAAACTAATTAGGACAGATGCCATAACTTCATTAAACACCACTGCTCATGTTTTTTTGTTTTGTTTTGTTTTGTTTTTTTGGTTTTTTTTTTAAACAAAGCATTAGTGTTATCTATTTGGCTATTAGTATTAGCAATTTATCTACAATATTTAACAAGGTAAATTGTAGGCAAAAATTTAGTACAGTTTCAATAGAAACACCCCTTTTTGTTTTCCTGAAAATACAGCAGTATTTGAAGGACTAATTTTTCTCTGCATCAGTTATAAGGAAGCTTCCCATCTATGAACAGGAACAAAAAAAGTATCTACAAACCTTGTAAACAGATCTGTATCATTTATAAACATAAATAATCCAAATTATTAACAGCCAACAGCAGAAATTAAAGTATCAATTCAATGATCCAGGGCTCTTTGCTTGCTCGCCCAGTTGTACTCCTCCCCCTCTCCCATCAAGGACTGAGATAAACTAAATCTCCGCTAATACACTGTTTAGGACCATTCTTAGGTACTACTGATGATCCACAGGTCAGCAGCATATGCTGAGTTACTGTTTATCTGTCAGTTCATTTCTCCCACCCCCCAAAAAGCACCCTCAGTCTGGCAGAAAGCTTTGCTTTTTTTTTTTTTAAAAAAATAAATCTACATTCGTACAAGTGTGTCTTCTGTTGAAGTCCAAAGACAAGAATACGATCTTGTCCATCACAATATGTGAAAAGACCCAGTTTCAATTTGTTTCTTGACAATGCAGCTAGTGTGTTAACATTCAGCTTACAATCAGAGTGATGTTTCCAAACTATGTAGTGGGCTTCCTGGGGATGAAGAGGTAGCAGACTTGTTCATTTCTATTGTAAGGTGAATCCCGCTGTCAACAGCATTGTTATTTTTGTTGGGAGAAGGTGGAGGACTGGAGTTACGTTTTGTAGGAGCATCATCTTCAGCATCAGTGTCATCAATAAGGGGGATATGAGGCTCTGAATCTTCTATCCTAAACTCAGGATGTGTCATAAAGTTGTGAATCGAACTTCTTGATTCCGGTTTTTCTAACCCTTCATATAGAGAACTACGAAATGCATTCACCACTCGAATCTGTAAACATCAGAAAACACAGAAAGATGTCAGTATATCATTCGCTTAATTTAAAAATGGTTCATTTATGAGTCTGAATCCACAAACAGCTAGGTATGAGTGAATCATATTTGCATGTAATGCAGTGGAACTTGCAATACACTGTAAAAAAAATGAATATTTTAGTAGGACACTACAGAACAACAAAACCACATACTCTAAGAATTAAGAGTTATAGAATTCAAAGTAATACTGAGAAAATCTCATTGCCACTGGCTAAAAATTTAATAGCCATTTTATAGGACTTTTTTCCCTAAGAAAACAAAAACAAACAAACAAAACAAAAACTTCATCATACACAAGCTTTAGCTGACTTTTAAAATAAAAAAATGTAAGTTTTGAAAACAATTCAAATAAGTTAAACGAAGTCAAGCACAGAGGGTTACTATTCATCATGCTAGGAATTAGGGTGTCACCAACTATGAAAAAGCCAAGCAAATATAAGCTGAATGCCACAATGAACTCACATCTACCCCACTATTCCCTTAATTAAAAAATAAAAAAGACAAAACCCAAATAAGTATCTATAAAATGCCATTAAACAGCTATAAATATTTGAGTATATGCCATTTGTCTATAAAGCATTAGTGTTTTTCTCTATAACACATTAAAACTTAAATCACTTCAGATACTAGAGTTCACTGGGAAGAACAGATTTAAAACAAAAAACCCAAACCCTCTGCTGTTGTTCTGTCAACAATCTTGCAAAAACACAAGTTTTTTTGGTATTTCTGTCCTTAAACATACAGCCCAACAACTCGCCCTCCTATTCAGAAGTCTGCTGTATAGATGAAAAGAGGTTAATGGGTAATTAATGCAAAAACACTGCTGCGCACATTGACATTAGGTCCTATTAACCTAGTGTCATACAGACTTTCAAAACAAAAAAGGGACAAAATCCAAAGAGTTGAGCATCTACTCAGTATCAATTCAAACACAGTGTTTGCTTTTGCATTGATTCTAATGAATCTTGTTTAGTAAGGAAGACATCATTTATCATAATGACATCTTATCACGTTAAATCATGAATACTAATATTCCAGAAAAAGGACAGTCACATCAGAATCATCTCTAAGACAATGATGATGAAAAAATTAATACATTTCTTCAAATGGACATTTGAGTGTATTTTTTAAAAAGGTAACATTTATTTATCCCCATTTCTTTTAATTGTATATATCTAAGATGTACAAGTTGATGACTCGATATACATGAAATTATCATGACTGTCAAGGTAACTAACATAATCCATCACCACACATTGTTACCATTGGTGTGTGTGGTAAGAATAATTAGGATTCCACCCTCTTAGCAAATTTGTTACCTAAAGTCACCATGCGGTACATTACATCTCCAGAACTTACTGGTATTGCATGAACTGAAACTTTGTACCCCTTCATAAACATTTCTACGTTTCTCTCTACCCCTAACCACCATTCTATTCTCCATTTCTAGGAGTTTCACTACTTTAAACTCCCACTTCTGGGAATTTATCCAGAGGATTAAAATCAGGATCTTGAAGAGATACCTGCATTCCTTTATTCCTTGCAGCATCATAAATTGCCAAGATATGGAAACAACGTTAAGTGTCAACTGACAGATGAACAGATAAAGAAAATGAGGCGTAAATACATACAAGGAATTTTTTATTTTTTAAATTTTTATTTGTCAGAGAGCGAGCACACAAACAGGGGAGCAGCACAGAGGGAGAAGCAGACTAGCTGCTGAGCAAGGAGCCTGATGCGGGACTCGATCCCAGGACCCCAGGATCACAACCTGAGCCGAAGGCAGATGCTTAACTGACTGAGCCACCCAGGTGTCCCTACATACAAGGAAATATTGTTCAGCCTCAAGAAGGGAATTCTGCCATTTGCAACAACATATGCTCAGTTCTGATTAAAACTGATTAAAATATCTCTCCTCAGAGCTGTCTTCCTGCATTTACGAAGCCCCGCCTGCTGGAAGGGCTTTACTTCTTGCTCACTTAGCTCTATAAAGAGTGTAGCATGAAGTGAGGAAGACAGAGGTTAAAGGTCTGGGTGTGAATTCCAGCTCTGCCACCTGCTAGCTGAGGAACCCTAGACAAACCAATTTCCTCAACTATAAAATGGGAAATAACAGTGGTACCTATCTTACAGGGTTGTTATGGAAGATTTATTAGTGGGTTAATACACGTACTTAAAACAGTGTTAGTTCACGAGTATCAATGTCATGCCAGGGCTTGTCACACTTTAATGTGCATGCAAAGCACCTGGGAATCTTGTTAAACTGCAGATTCTGAGTCAGGAGGGGCCTTCAGTGGATCTGAGAGTTAATGCAAAGTCTGGAACACAATTATACAGAAATAGTAAAGACAGCATACCTAAGGTCATGGGACAACCTCCAAATGAATAGTCAATTATTCAAAATTCTGCTGAGATAAAAATGGATACACACCACCCGCAAGATAAATCTGTCTATGAGGAAACAATTAGATCCATAATGCAGGATAAGACAACTGGCCTGGTTTCTTCAAAAAAAAGTCAATGTCACAACATGCATGCATGCATACATACATACACACATATGTAAAGGTAGAGAAAATGGACCAAAAAGGCTCTAATACAAGACATTATGGGGGCAACTGGAGAAATCCAGATAGTGGTTATATACAACAGAATGATGTCAATTTTAAATTTCTTGGATGTGATAATATGGTATGATTATATAGGAGACTTATTTTTAGGAGATAATGCTGAAGTATTAAGAGACGAAATGTCAGGATATTTGTTACTTTCAAATGGTACAGAAAAAATGTATATACTAATATAAACATATATACAGACAGACAAAGCAGACATCATAAACTATTAAGAAGTGATAAATCCAGGTAAAGGGTATTCATGTATTAATCTTTCCACTTGTCTGTCAGTTTGAAATTTTTCAAATATAAAATTCTGAGGGAGTCTTTCAGGACAAAGTCTAATTTTGCATCCTTCTTATAGGATATACAGAGAACTCCTATCCCTGCCTTCCATTCCAGTCTCATCAACACCTGACATTATATTACTTTTAGTACCTGTCACTGAGGCCTGCTTTCCTCAACTTGTAAATTTCTATCAAAGGTCAGCTTGGGGGTTACTTCCTTTGGATACTTTTTCCTGACTTCCCAGAGTGGGTTAACGACTCTGTTGTAATATTCCATGTTTCATTACCATGTAGAAATACGCAACTACTTGGTTGTTTCCTATACGAGACTGCAAAGTCTGGGGCTTCTAGCATAGCCCCAGCGTACGGTAGGTCTTCCATACGTGTTTACAGATCACAACTATGGAAACATTAATTAATAGTAGGAGACGAAAGGATGAATGGTAATAAACCCTCAAGAGCCAGGAATGATGTGAAATCCATAGATACAGGGAGGGAGGGATGTAACTGACATTAGCTGTCCTAAGCATAATGCCGGGCAATTTACATAACACCATTTCGTTTAGGTCAGGTGCAGAACCAGGGTAATTTTTAAAAGAAAAGAGTCCTATCTGTCCATGTATGTAAATTTAACATCCTGCCCAACTTAACAGAGTTGCTTTGCCCTCAGAGTACTTGTTTATTACTCTTTGCTCTATATCATGCTGCCTCTGCTTATTAGCCATGGACAGTCATTCAAACTTCCAAGTCAGTTTTCACACCTGCAAACTGGGACAGTTCCTGTTCTGCCTGTTTTACAGCACTGTCAAAAATGACAAATGAAAATTACTTGAGCAAACAGTGAACAAACAGGCACTGAGTAAACTGTCCCCCTTAGAAGAGCACTGTTTTCTTCTTCAATTCATCCTCTCTCCAGCTTTCTCATGTTTCCTAGTCCTTAAATGGCAGAGAACCAGATAGAAAAGATGGGTCTCTGCCCAAATATAAGATTAAGCAGAGGCATTCCAGCTGATTTCAGGGATGGGCTGAAGGATGGGGTGGGTTTATATCCAATATTCTGAGATCTACCATGCACAGTAAGGATGACAAGAGGTTAAAATGCTTTGGGGGAATTTGCCATTTACTAAAAACCTGAAAGAAAATGTATTATTCTAGTCAATTAATAGAAATTATGACATGTAATGGTTTAAGAATTAATCAATGGTACACTTTCCCTACTTCCTCGGAAAACTTAATAGAACATTTCTTATCAAGGATGCAGTTTTAAATTCAATTGATAATATAAATGAAAAAAAAAACCTCATGAAAACCACAGAACTTTGAAGCTTACAAAGGGACCCCTTCTCAAAAATAAATAAATAAATAAGCAAATAAATAAATTCGAAGCAAGGCCACAAAATCTAGGCTAAGAAGGCAAACAATCATCTATACACTGAGATCATTTCTTCACGGTACCAACTTAACTTTGCCAACTAAACAAGATGAAAGTCAAAATGTTAGATTCACTTTTAGCTTTAAAAATGTAATTTCTTGGTTCTGTTAGATCAGTTTCAAATCACACGCTTTTGCAAACCATGCAGTATGAACATGTTTAAAGGCATATACTCAAAAATTTATAGTAGTTTCACAAATTCTAAGCTACAATTTTATTCCCCATATTAACTATCAGAGTTAGCACAGAGACAAGCTCACGGATTTCATATCTAATCTTTGGTTGCAATTGTTCCACCTGTTATCTAGCCCTCTAAGAAATAAAACAACAACAACGACAACACTTTGAGGTCTCAATCCACTTTACGAAAAGAAAGCTTTATGAAAAGCCTGAACAATGAATTTAAACATTAAGGAGAAAATGAGAAACGTTAGGTGTGTGAAGTAGGAAATGTTAATTTCATGCACTTAGGAACACACACTCACACCCCACAGTAGTAGAAGCAGTAGAAGAGGAAAACACTACATGTGTAGGGGTAGAAATATTTGTTACATCATGATGCTGGCTGGCGATGGAGGGTTGCCGCCTTAGAGCCCCCTGAATGGAACTTCCACTCTGGAAAGCATTCACTACATCCATCTGCAAGGAATCAGAGATTGTGACAGCTTGCTCAGCAAGAGAGAGAGAGAACAAGAGAAAGGACCATTCCATCTATCAACATATAAAAAGTAAAGAAAAAGGCACTTTTTTACAGAGCAGATAAATAGGCAAGAGTAGCATTTTGAGATGAAGGGGGGGGAAAAAGCTAGGAAAAAACGAGCTGAGGGGGCATATAAGACACATTCCTTCACCATCAGTTAAAACTTTCACTCATTCCAGGAACCAGTATTATTTTTCAAAAGAATACGTTTTGTGGGTTGGGAAGGCTAGAAAGGAAGTTAAGGAGCACATTCAAACCTCCTCCCCAGCTCCCAGAGCCCTTGGCCCCCAGCTTCCGTGACCCCTCCTACCTCTCTACCAGGCTCATACCTGCGTCTGGATTCTGTTCAGACCTCTAAACCACAAAATCTGGCCACGCCGCAGCTCCCTTTCAGCATGGTCAATCTCTTCCACATCCTCTGCAAGCTCCTCCTCCGGGATTTCTTCCTTTTGTGTGCCATGACCAGCTTCTTTGAGGAATTTTAAACGGCTAGTTGGGATTGTTGAAATTAGCTACAACACAGGGGAAAGAACTTAGAAATAAATCAAAACCAAATAAAATTAAACCAGTCAACCAATAATACAAAAGGCCTAAGAAGTCGCCAGTGTGGCCAACTACTGTCACCAACGAAGTAATGAGATCCTGTCCATCAGGCTTTCTTTCTCAGAACAATGACAACAAAATATGTTCTCTTTTTAACTACAGAAAAGACTTAAGTTTGAATGGTAAAAAGTTTTCCTGAGTGGAAATAACCTGATTACACCTTCCGTATTTTAAGTAAAACATTCAAGACAGTTAAGTACACAAACACGTTCTGAAATATGTTAACTTAAACTCACATTAATTATACTTATTTAAAATAAAACAAAAATGGCAGGTGGTCTTATTGGATGCAAAACAAGTTCATTTTTCATTAGTGCTGAAAGAGTTCAATGAGAAAAATACATACTAAAATCCAAAAAAAAAAATCTTCAAGATTAAACTGAACATAGTTTTTGTTTATTAATTGCACTTATTTTTACAAAATGAAACTCTTTAAAACCATTTTAATACTGATTGATCATGGCACCAAACAGGAACAGACGCCCCAGGAACCACAAAGAGGACAAAAAATAGTAATAAATATGTACTAAATCGTTAAGTGTTAACAGCCATTCCTTTAGGAAGTCAGGCTTATCAGGAAGAAACAAGCGCGTGGTTAGAATCAGAACTGCTTAAAGACCTAGTCCAACCAGCTCATTTCACAGAGGTGGAACAGGTCTCCTGACAACCAAGATCAGTGCTCCTTCTACCAGGACACACGTAAAATCAACAGACAACGTCAACCAAAGCCCGGAGCTGATCCCCATTGGGTATGTTGACTGTAGTAACTTTCTTCTTCCTGAAATTAGTCAGATGGTCTGGGAGGCTGTGGGGTTCTTTTCTGCCTATGAGGGAACATTATGAAATAACTAGAATGATAACCAATAAAGAAAGGTGGCCCGAGTATGAATCCCAATACTTAAAAGAAGATCTCTATTAATGAGTCATACAATAGGAATAAGAAGAGAAACCTCATGACCTAGAAACACAATTAAGAAAAACATAAGGCACATAAAGATTGAGTTAAGTTTCAGTAAAACCTGGACGTTCGCTTAGACCGACTTGCAGAACGACAGTACATTAGCTCACACCGGTTAGACATCATAACATATGTTAACTTTCATTTATGAAAATGTTAATAGACTATCAGTTACTTTTATAGTAATAGTTAACAGACTTAAAATGAACACTGCACACACCTCACCACTTATCTTTTTAAACCAATGACATGCCTTTGTGGCACTGCCTATACCAAACATAAACTATCTCTCATTTTTCATGCACTGTTATTTTATACATATATTGTTAAAGTCAATCAATCCAAAGAACTGAAAATGTCATTTTGTGACCCGTTTATCCAGACACCACTATTTTTTTATGGAAACATTCTCTAAGTGAACTGAAACTCAAGTTTTTCTTAGCTATATTTTGGATTAAATTACATACATGATACAATGATGAAATGTCTAAAGTATATAATGTTGTAATGTTTTTGTAAAAATATTTTCTCTGAAAATGCAAAAATAGGTCACACAGCAAAAGACAGAGATACCAGCATCTTAACCAGTTAAAATGCATCCTCTTAACTGTTGTAAAAGTTGTTCTAAAAAATAAATTAAAAAACTATGTAAGAAATTTAAAGTGTCTTATTACATAGGCATAACCATAACAAACAATAACATGAGAACAAATACTACATTAAAAAACAAAACAAAACAAAACCCATATCCCTGAACGCCCTTTCTTGACCCAGAACGGCAACCACTGAGAATTAAGTAACAGAACTGATTAAGGAAAATACACACTGGAAATTAAAAAAAAAAAAAAAAATCACTTTAGGTTTGAACAAAAAATGATGAGCTTTTTACCTGGCCCCAGAGTAACGTTCCCATTCCTAGGAATATTGACCATAGCCACTGTTCTATTGAAAGTTCTGAACAACTGAAAGGTTTTCCACCAAACTGCACAATTATTATCTGGAGGAATAATCAAGAGTAAATTTATTTAAATCTTTTAAACTTGACATTTCATACACTTCAAAAATTACCCAAATCTGTATCCTTTAAAACTCAAGCTGAATAATGATTATCCTGATGGTGACATGTATTATTATATTCACAGCTGAAAATAAGACAAATGAAAATAAAATGAAATCTCTGCTCCAAAAATTTAAAATGCATGTATACTTCATGTTTAAATTGTGTTCAACTAAAAAAAAAAAAAATTCTCCTGATCAGGAAGATAACTTTACACTATTTCCAGTATGATCTAAGTAACTCTATTCCCTTGTATTTATGTAATTCTTTGAATAATTTATGCTTTTCCACAAAAGACAGGGTGCTTTTGTGGAAAAGACCATATATTAAGAAAAGTGAACAACATTTTCAATCTTTCTTGTTTTCCTCCTACAGAGCTGCTCATTCTTAGTTCACATTTAGATGTCAGGACAAATATGAATGGTAAAAGAGGACAAGTGATTTGCAAAGTTCTATGAGATATGGTGCACCCTCAGAAATTTGCTCTCCCCTATAAATGAGAGAAATCCAATGACCAGCATAGATAAAATCCTTAATTATTGTGCTTATGCTTCTCTCCTTACTTTGAAGGACCTAAAACCGTACACAGGAATATTAAGAATTAAGTTATCAATATTCACCTTCTTGTGAGTCTGACAGGCTTCTCTCTGATATGGCAGTCAGTAGCTGCCTAATACTGAAGTTAAAGAGAATCAATTTGGTATTAACATTTTAAAGCTTTTCAAGGTATGAACTCTGTTCTTTGTAGCTGTACTAGAT
This sequence comes from Ailurus styani, assembly GCA_002007465.1. Classification (NCBI taxonomy): domain Eukaryota; kingdom Metazoa; phylum Chordata; class Mammalia; order Carnivora; family Ailuridae; genus Ailurus; species Ailurus styani. Next base: position 538,633 of record LNAC01000144.1, on the reverse strand, counting down.
TTCAAATTCATGTGATATGTATGTCAATTCCACTGTTCTTCAAAGTCAAGATTATTTGTACACTTGTACAGATGGATTCCCAGTAGCCCGACCAGTCAATTATAACTAATTTGGCAGTCTTGCTTGGATTTTAATAGAGATATCAAACTAAAATAATTTTCTTTGGTAAACTAAGAAAATAAGCATGAAAGCTCAACATTTGTTTGAGTGTTTTCCATTTCTTCTTTTTTTTATTTAAACTTTATCTTTTGGTAAAATAAGTATGTGAAGAAAGGTGTATTAAGATCCTGGGTGAACAATCAATGATTGATATGATTGGATTGATTCAGTTTTGTAAGAAATAATCATCTTTTAGAGTTGTAAGGCATAAAACTGTATAATTACTTGTGGTATTTATTTCTAAGAAAAAGAGACTAAGTTTCCACATACTCCTTAATATAATCCCTTAGATCAACATGACACTACGGAATTGTGTAACTGCTCAAGATCCATTTCTAAAATGTGCGCTGGGGGAGCCCTGAATCAGGTGTTATCTTCTAAAATTTAGAAGTAGCGCCAATGAACAGAGTTTAGCAAGTTTCTTAACTGTAGGATTTCCTAAAGCCTTTGAGTTATTAATTTAAAAAAGAGGAAAAGGGGGGGGGGCGAGAAGCAGCCGGCATTTGAGTGTTTCCCTTCCAGGGAGTAAGCTCAGAGTTTCTCTTAATGCTTCAGTAATTCTGTGATGTGACCTCATATTATTATCCCCATTTCACAGATGAAGAAGTTGCAGCTTGTCAGAGTCACACAATTACTAAGAGGCAATGATTCAACCCCATGACTGACTGACTGACTCATAAGTTTATACTTGTAACTATAATGTGATATTGCTTTAAGAAACTCTAAGAGGTAGTAACATATTTCCTATACTTATCTGAGGATGTAAGAGCAACTGAAGGAACCAATGTTTCGTGAAGCATTATTTTGAAAACACTGATTCTGTGTTAATTGCTACAAAGCAGGAGATAAAATATTTACAAAGAATTAAGATTATGTACTTCATGATCTGTCAAAAAAAAAGGTAAGAAGAAAAATCAGCTAGTAAATGAAAGAGACAGATATTAAATTTAATACCATTTAGAATGTGAAGCCCTTCAGGGACTTCTGCCCTACAATCAAGACTTTGGCTAGACTGTTTTAGAAACAAACAGAATGAGGTATGTGTAAATCAAGGGCCATGTTTTCCTACCCGACTGAAACTGTCTACAAAAGTGCTATTCAAAGTGCTGCTCCACGATAAGAAGATAAGGAACAGGCACTAGAGTACAAATCGATGCATGTTTGCACAGCAGAATCACCGCTGCTACTACTACAAACACACACCTCCAGCAACGATACAATAAACCCTCCCCGGAAACACAGTGTGATGAATGAAGCTGCTGATTTATAGTCTGACACATGCTCCACATCTCACCATGGACTTGTAATAAACGGACCAGTAGCTGGTCCACAGACCACACTCTGGGCTTATTTATAAGGCACTGAAGAATAATAACTCCCATTAAACTGTTCTGGGTATATCAATCTTTGCTGGGAACCAAGTTACCAGATTTGCTTGATAGAGAGAGACAGTTAGGTTTTCTGCAGTCCTCATATATTGAAAAGATAAAATAAATCCGATTTTATAGCAAGTAAAAGCTAAAGTTTTAACATGAATGATGCTTTTTTACAAACCTGAATAAAATACTTCCAGAAAATACTTGTTGCAAGTAAGCAACATTTCTCCTAAAGTTTATGGAAATTGAAAGCCAAAACAGAAACAATTATTACAGAAACAGTAAGTCTAGGGTTTTGTTACCTAGAGTACACAAGCTATGGCTGAATAAACTGTTTAAAATTCTTCAGTCTTCATTTCGAAACAAAATCCATCACTGATTACTTCAAGCTCACTGTTTAATTTTAAATCTTGTTTTGATGGTACAGGTGACTCTTGAACAACACAATTTGAATTGCACAGGTCCATTTATACATAAATTTTTTTCAGTAAACACAGTACAGTACTGTAAATGTACTTGCTCCTTATGATTTCTTAGTAACATTTTTTCGCTAGTTTACATTGTTACAAGAATACATAAATAACATGCAAAATATGTGCTATTTATGCTATTTGTAAGGCTTCTGGGCTAGAGTAGGCTATTAAGAGTTTTGGGGGAGTTTAAAAGTTATACTCAGATTTTCGACTGTGCAGGCATGGGCTGGAGAGGTGGGGTTGGTCCCCCTATGCCTTGTGTTGTTCTAGAGTCAACTATATTACAAAATCAAAAACTGGCATGTACCAACTCAGGAAGCAGCATTCAGAATCATGTGAATCTTAGAATATTCATTTTAAGTACTGTTATTTAATAAACTTAACTGTAGACATACAATTACTATCAATTGCTTGAAGCCATTAAGTGATCACTCTAGCTAGACTAGAAACTGGTAAACAGTAAGATTTACATTAAATAACATTAAAATTATAATAGTTTTGATAATGATATAGAATGAACAATCAGGATCAGATTATGTGTAAAGTATCACAACCACAGAATCAGTAGTGCAATTAAAATAGTATTAACTTAATATACGCTGCTTGACATGGAATTTCAGGATACAGCATATTTTCACTTGACGTATGGCATTTAAAACCCTTTTTTGGTGTCATTAAGGCAATACATAGAAGCCCCACACATGCAGCAAACAATTTCTGGAACAAGCTGTTTAATCTAGTATCTCCTACATGATCATCAAATTTGAAACTATCTTTTCCAATTACCCACCTGTACCACAAAAGTGCCTAAAACAATTGTGCAGAAGATGGCATTATTAAAGATTCCTTCGAACACATTTCTTTCACCGTGAATTTTCCGGGCATTTATTTCGTTGAAAAGTTGCATCAGCACAAAGGTATTAAAAACAATAGTATAATGTTCCGAAGGAGGAGCATGCAAAGGAGCATTTCTTCCACTATCAATATCAAAAAACTTTTCTCCTGAAAGAATGAAAAATTACTACTTTGTAATTATCATATAAAATAACTTAACATTTCAAGAAAAGTATGCAATAATACAACCTAGCCAGACCTTTATTTGATCTCGAATAACAGCACAGGAAAAGTTGGAAGAAACATGGGGTTATCTAGTACAACTCTCTTGTTTTACAGATGTGGACACTGAAACCCCAAAGTTAGATATTTAAGTTAGTGGAAGAGCCAGGACAAAAAAAAATCAGGACTCTTTTTACTTTCTCCCACTAACTATCACAGTACTTCCCTAAAAAACATCTGACAAAGAGGAGAAAGGAAAGATAAATGGGCAGTCAGAAACAGAACTTATGTTCTTGAAGAATTTGCAACATTCAAACATCTGGGATGATACTAGCTTGGAACAAAAACAACTGAAGCTTTATCAGGCATTGAATTCTTACCAGCAAATAAGAGTGTAAAGACTACTACAAGTTGATAGAATGCATGACCCAAAATATTCTTCATCATCGTGCGTGAGATGAGAGGCTTATTTCTACCATAAGGCTTCCGAAGCAAGAGAGATTCAGTGGGGGGTTCAGTTGCCAGAGCCAGGGAAGCGAGCGTATCCATTATGAGGTTTACCCACAGCATCTGCACAGCCTTAAGCGGTGAATCCTAGAAAAGATAGGTTTCCTAATAGAAATTCACAACTATTCAGGGACTCAGCAATTCTCAGGAAGCCTTTTGTATTTAAAAACTCAAAGAACAGAACAGGATTACATTTTCATATTAATTAACCTACAATGTTAAGATTCAGGTTATTCAAATATTTAAGTACTTTAAAACAGTAGTGTATACACGCATTTTTGCTTTGAAACAACATGCTTAAAAAACAAAACAAAAAAAACCTGTGAACCTACTTGAGTAATACAGGCGCCCGTGAAAGCAACTATCACTGCTACCACATTCACAGTGAGCTGGAACTGAAGAAATTTGGAGATGCTGTCATAGACATTTCGTCCCCACATAACTGCTTTAACAATGCTTGTGAAGTTGTCATCTGTGAGAATGATATCAGATGCTTCTTTAGCTACGTCAGTTCCAGCGATACCCTAATAAAAAGAATTCTGTGAATTAGACTAAATGTTTAAAATATAACTTTTAGGTATCCGAAAGGGTAGCAGTAAACAATAAACAAAAATTTACCATTAAACTGAATGACTAATGACTTAAATTTACTGTAAAAGAAGGTAATATAATTATTCTACAATATCTCTCAGAAAGCTATGCCATCTAAGCAAAAATCAAACAAAGAATAAGGTATTGAAAATAAAGTTCAAATTGGGTTTAAAAAAAGAATGCACACAGGCATAACCCAAGTTCCTCCCCAAAAGTCACACAAGAAGATATATTAAAATAAAAACTTACAAAATCAAAGTTAGTGGGAAAGAACATACTGCAAGGAAATCTTAAGAGGCTGGAGAGTAGGCTGGCAGACCCAGAGAGCTGAATCCCAAGCCAACAGTAGGGAAAGCAGAGGATTAACTTTTTTTACACAACAGACTCTCCTATGTAAGGCTCAGTACTTGGCAGCACCAGGTAGCACTGGAAGGAGGGGTAAAGGTGTGAATGAACACAGAAGGATTTCTTGAAAGTCTACCAAAGACACTAGAAATACCTAGAAGGTCCAAACTAAAAACAACTATGTCCATCAAGAGTAGAATGAGCTGGAATAGTAAGTTGTCGATTAATAAAAATGAGTGTACAGCGATATATAACAACACAGATGAATCTTATAAGCATAATGATGAATAAAAGATGCTGGACTCAAAATACATATAAGATTCTTATGTTCACAGTTTGGAAGCAGACAGAAGTAATCTTCAAAACAGTAGTTATCTTTGTAGAGAGACAGGACACGGATTAGAAGACAGTGTGACTGAAGCATCTGTGGGTACAGGTAATAATTTCTTGGCTTGCACAGAAGAGGTTTGCTCACTTGTGATAATCCATCCAGTTGTACATTTATGACTTAGGTACTTTTCTGTATGTGTGTTATATGTTAATAATAAAATTAAAAGAAAAGGCAGCTAGATCCTCAAGGCCTGTTTTCAGGTCCACGCAACCAAGTGGAAATTTGCCATGCCCTGTGACCTGGCAGGAGACTGTCTGCTAATTGATCAGAGAGGGTATGACAAAGACAGTGACGACTGTGGGGGAGAGGGAGGAGGTACCAAGCACTGCTGAGACAGGGGTGCTATACTGTAGAAAAGGGGTTAAGGCTAACTCTGCTTAATGAGTGTTGAGACCACCACCCTCTTTCTTCTTGTTTTCAGGAGTGCCCCCTAGGTAGCAGATTTGAAGATTCTTTTCTGAGAAATCTGATTATCTGAAGAGAAAAGACCTGAAAATACTGAAATTCAAGGTACACTGAAGAAGTGAAACAGCCAAGCCAGATCACTTTACTGAGAAGCTTCTTGTTGACAAATCCCACCCACAGGCCAAAGGCTTTCCAGCTTTCCACTGGTAAACATGCAGGGACAACCAAAAATCAATCACCTGACATCTGAGGAAAGACTAAACCAAAAGGCAAATGGAGACATAGACTCTGCAGAGATGAAAGCTTATTTAAAAAGTCAAATCCTACAGAGGTAAAAGGCACATCAATGAAACATGAACAGAATGCTAAAACAAGAGCAAAAAAGTTAGAGATCCAAAAATGACTCTTGGAAATTAAATATATGATCACAGAAATTAAAAAAAAAAAAAAAACACCCACAAACTGAGGAAATATCCCTGAAAATGAAGCAAGATGATAAAGGTATGGTAAATCAGGGAAAAAAAAAAGAGACAAGGTAGGAAGTCCAGGCAGTTCAAGAACTGGGGGTTGGGGGGGATGAGGGGTGGATGTTCCAAAAGAGATGGTGGAGACGAAATAAGCCTAGTATCAAAAAATTTCACAAAATTGAAGAATATGAGTTTATTTCATAGCAGAGAGTTGTTCTCCGACAAAATATCATTATATTTCAGAAGACTGGAAACTAAGGAAAGATGTCTGCATCTCCAGAAAGGAAAAAACAAAACAAAACAAAAACACAACAGGTTCAAAATTCAGAATGGTATGTAACAATAATGGAGGAATGAATTCAAAATTCTGAGTGTAAAACTGATTTTCACATGAGACTTTTATACCAAGTCATATTAAGAATCAAGAGTGAAAAGAGGGTGTTTAACTCTCATAAGCTTTTCTTCTCCGGAAGCTACTGAAGAAGACAGCGTTACTCCAGGAGGGAGTAAATCAGAACAGACGATGACATCGAGTCCAGGAAATACCAGATCCGACATGAGAGAGGAAAGGAAATCCTCAGGTATGGAGAACAACAGGACAGGTGGATAGCAGGCCTGGCAGAGTCCACACTCAAGCATGTCAGAAGGTCGGGGAGAGGTATCCCTAAGGAGGTAAAAAAGCAGAAGTGCCAGGTGATTCTGATGTAAAGAATGGAGACTTTGGTGATGAATTCATTTTAAGGACCTAAAAAAACTAAGCACAAACGTGAACACATTTTAAAAACACTGATTTAAAATAAAGAAATAGATTTAAAGAGTGAATGAAAAAGACAATTTATAGGGGAGACAAAAAGTTGTTCAAGAAGTAAGAGTCATGATGGTAGACTACACAGCCCAGCTTAGAACAGCATTTACAGTCGCGATAAGGGCTGTACACTGGTCTATCCGAAACTACAATCTAATAATCTGGGGGAAGAATGGCAGGGTAGGTCGTGTGCAGTATGCATTATGGAGGGGACTGTGGTGTGTGCCTGGTGTGCCCGTTAAAGTGTCAAATCCTTATCTGCCTCAGCGAGAAATCAGTAGCAAGTGCTTTCTTTTAAGCAAATAAAAAAGCACCATCATGTAATTTAGATATATGAAGGCAAACAATTAAGGGAAACAAACAGCTAAAATAGTTGGTTTTCTTTTGTCAAAAAAAAAAAAGCTGGAAGAAGTAGTTATCTGTGGTAGAGGACTTAAGTAGTAAGTTTATAAAATAGCCTTGACTTTTTAAATGCATTTACTGTGTTGATAAACACAAAAACAAAGTTCAAACCAAGTTGTTCTCCAAAATATTCCATGAGGGAACAATCTTAATTTAAAAAAATTTTTTTTAAGATTTTATTTATTATTTATTTACACAGAGAGAGAGATTACAAGTAGGCAGAGAGGCAGGCAGAGAGACAGGGAGAGGAGGAAACAGGCTCCCTGCTGAGCAGAGAAACCGACACAGGCCTCGATCCCAGGCCGCTGAAATCATGACCTGAGCCGAAAGCAGAGGCTTTAACCCACTGAGCCACCCAGGCACCCCTTAATTTAAAATTTTAGCCTCTAGCTTCTAATCAGAATATTTTACTTTTAATGTACAACATATTTAACACATCTAAGCCTCACAGGTTTTCCTCCCTCTAATCATTCCCCGTCTTTTTCAAATGCAAATCTTATCACTTCCTTGTTCAAAATCCTTCACAATTTAAAAAGTAATTTTGAGATGTTAACTGGTGTCCAAATAAAAATGAGTTCCACTGTTAAGTAACTTTGGGGAACTTCCACCAGAAAAAGTTAAGCAGCCTTTTTATGAGATTCTCTGAGTTGTGTGCTGCCATGGGTATCAGTCTCCAAACTTCTCCTCCAGCGGAAGTCTATTTGGGAAGGGCTGATGTACTGGATGAAAGAACAAATTCCTTATCTCAGTATTCAAGACCCTTTGCCAGTGCCACCTGCCAATCTTCCCTGCTTCATAGCCCATTCTCCTCCAAAAGCACATCCCTTCTAGACAAGTTCAACTTCTTGTAGCTCATGAGGGTCCCTGCACGGTACTTCTCCACCTCCTCTTCTCCGTCCCTCAACTCAAATGGCATTTCTTTCAGAAAACCTTTCCCACATTCTCCAGGCAGAGTCTTCCTCCTTGATGCACACCTTGTGTTGTGTTTGGTCCTTCACTGGCTGCCACTATGCTCTGATTATTTATTTCCCAGTGTGCTGAACATTTAGGAGACAACTATTCACTTCTAATGTAACTGGACCAGCATAGTGAAAACAGCTTCTTAATATTTGGAGAATAAACAAACAAAACCTTTATTAATCCAAAGTTTAAAAAGACAGTATTTTAATTACCTTAGGGAAGATTTTACTACCAAAGATGTATTTGGTTACAGAAATCCATCATGGCATTCAGGCTTTGAAGACAGAGATGTCTGTATGTTATGGCTTGCCGAATTTGGTAAGAATAATGTAATATACTAAGATAATATAATTATTATTTTAAATGTACCCATAGAGGCTTGCAATCAAAAGGTATCTATGGAGAGTGGCTACATAGAGAGAAAAGCCAGACCTCTTTGCAACCTAATCATATACTTATATTAGAGTCCTTTTGCAAATCTTATTTTATTGTTGAAAACTTTATTTCAATGTTGATTTTTCTAAATATATATACGGTGTGTGTAAATACATGCGTGTGCGCACACGTGCACGCACACACACACACAGAAGGTATACAGATAGTATTGTAAAATGCTATTTCTACCTGCAGAATAAGAGAGAAATTTAAGAGGGACTCATCAATAGCAATTTCTTGCAGTTATCTATTATTAACTCAAGCCAAACAATTTTTAAAATATGAAACTGGAAAACTGAATAAACACACAAAGCAAACTCAAGCTTGACTGAACAAAAGTGCTTTGACGTTCAAGTCATTCTTTCTGTCTTTTAAAACAGATTTAGATTTTTGATGTGCTACCTTAAGAAAAGGTGGTACAACGGGCCTGAAACGTTCAGGGCTTCAAAATGAAACAAAGCAGCCACTGTACTGTGTTTCTATTTGTAATACTGTATTTACCTGTGTGCTGGAAGCCCTTAGCACCTGCCTTCAACACTGAAGTTCTGGGAAGCAAGATTTTTATTTTTTAAAATGCACTGTAAGTAAATGCCCTCTGGGTCCGCTATCCCGATGGAAGTCCTAGTCAGAGTCCTGCTAAGTGCTCAGGAGCGGCAGAGAGCGATCTTGTATTCCTACAGTGAACAAGGATCCTATGTGCCCACAGCCAAAGGGACAGGACTTCAATATTCCTTCTCCCTTCAGCTACTTTTCACAAGTCTTCAGGAGTTCAGACAAATGTGCTGCCAGCAGTAATGAGTCTGTGGGAGGGTAGGGTGGGGATCTTTGGGTTCACGGCTACTGGCTGAGAGCACTTCACCCACATAATTTCCTCTCTCCACCCCTCCTATGCCTGCTGAAAGGCTGCCACATGGTGACGGTTATTTTAGCAGCACACTATCAGGGGGACAAATTATACAAAAAAACACTGGGACACACACGTTTTCTTGTACCTGAAATCTGTGGGGCCAGATTATGTTCCAGAATTCAAGTCTCCCAAATTTTAGAAAGATAATGAGGCACTCATCTCCCATCTCGAATTTTCCCAGAGGGGATCAGCACCCCATAAAAACACATTAATATCTACACAATGGTTATGACTTCATGTTAAATGAGACAAATAACTTCCTCACATCTGTTCAGAATACGTTTTGGAGTCAAAGGAGTCTGTTGCAAATTTAGGGAAGAAATTTCAGTTTTCAGATTTTCAGATTTGAGAATTGTGATTATGGACCTTATTTTCAAAAAATTAAGTTAAAATTAAACAGAATACTTAAGTTTTCTATGGCACTAAAGGTACAAAGATTCATTCCAACACTGAAAAGCTACAAGAAATCGATTCAGAGATATAAAACAACCTAATTTCAGTCATTAAACATTTATGTAGTATCTGAATTTCATGATATCAATATTACAGTAAATACTTCATCAGTACTATGGCTAGAGTATAAGAATATAATAATGAAATGCTGAAATTTTCTAGCACTTTGAATAATCAAATTTAAATTGAAGACTTGGGACGCCTGCGTGGCTCAGTTGGTTAAGCAGCTGCCTTTGGCGTGGGTCATGATCCCAAGGTCCTGGGATCAAGTCCCATGTTGGGCTCTTTGCTCAGCAGGGAGCCTGCTTCTCCCTCTGCCTCCGCCTGCCACTCTGCTGCTTGTGCTCTCTCTCTGACAATAAATAAAAATCTTTAAAAATAAGTAAATAAATAAATAAATTGAAGACTTGGGGGAGCAGATATTTTTCCAATCAAAAAAGGATTATAGCTATTATATAGGAAATGATGACATTCAGTTACTCTTAACAGACATCTTCAGTGGAACAGAAGATTCTCAATTATATTTTTAACTTAAACACACACACTTTCTCATTCAAAGCCTTTCTCCTGCTTAAGAGGATTGTTGTAAGGTTCAGATCAGACGACAGATATTTATGTATTTTGCAGAGTACAAGGTAAATGCATGATGTCATAGTTCTTCAAGAGTCATCTTCTAGCCAGATTTCACTGCATCAAATGAATGTGGTTACAAACTACTCAGACTTATAAACCAAGTTAGGCACATACATTTTCACTCAAATCTTTTTTTTTTTTTTAAAGATTTTATTTATTTATTTGACAGAGAGGGAGAGAGAGAGATATCACAAGTAGGCAGAGAGGGAGGCAGAGAGAGAGGGGGAAGCAGGCTCCCTGCTGAGTGTGGAACCTGACACAGGGCTGGATCCCAGGACCCTGAGATCATGACCTGAGCCGAAGGCAGAGGCTTAACCCACTGAGCCACCCAGGTGCCCTTCACTCAAATCTTGAAGGAATGTTTAAAATCAATAGTGGGGTGCCTGGGTGGCTCGGTGGGTTAAGCGCCTGACTTTGGCTCATGTCATGATCTCAGGGTCCTGGGATCCAGCCCTGTGTCAGTTCCACACTCAGCAGGGAGTCTGCTTCTCCCTCCCTCTCTGCCCTCTTCTCACTCGTGTGTTCACTCTCAAATAAATTTAAAAAGTTGGTAGCAGTCTGGTAACAACAACTTAGCCAGTAAATTACATCTGAATATTTAACAGGTTAAGTTCCTACCATTGCAAATCCAACATCGGCTTTCTTTAGTGCTGGGCCATCATTTGTACCATCACCAGTTACAGCTACCACCTGGCGTTGTTCTGACACAGTGCTGTCAATTATACCTGAAACAAAAGTAAATATCTGTGCTGTAAAAATATCCCCTTTAATTAACAAGGTGATTCTGCAGAGTACCCTGACCAGCCAGTTTTACAGACTTGAGGTTAAAAATAAACAAACAAATATAGAGAAATGGAAACTGCTGAGATGTTTGCTGGACAAGGACCAAGTCCAGAAACTAAGGTTACACTAAGAGCAATATCCTGTTTTAACGAGGATAAACACAGTTCACGGAAGGTGTCAAAAGGAAACGAATTTAGATTTTATTGGAAGAGATAATATCCGAGATCCAATCTATTATTCAATATCTACTACTACTTTAGGAAACAGAACACATTTCTGTATTAACAAATGGTGAAGTAACCGTAAAAATCGACTCACCCTTAACCAGTGTATGTTTGTCAGTAGGCGATGATCTTGCAAGTACTCGAAGCTTTGGCCAAATCTTGTCAATCCGCTCTTGCTCAATCTATAAATGTTTGTGAAAGTTAAAACGTACCCAAATTAGTTTTATAATTCCCAAATTAGCTATCTGGCATATGTATCAGCAGTTCTCAAGAGCGTGGTTAACAGACCAGCACCATCAGCAACTCGAGGGAACTTGTCAGAAATGCAAATTTTTTCAGCAAGGCCGTGAGCCTATCTTCTTATTAAATCTTTTGGGTTGGGGGCCTAGCAATCAACGTTTTTAAAAGGCTCTCTGGGTCACTCTAATGCACACTTAAAGTTGAGAACCACTATCATATATACGTATCATTATAAGATCAAATTTTAAAAATCTTCCCACTGCCTATGAAAATAAAAACGCCTTAAAATAGGATGAAAAGCACAGAGTTTGAGGTGCCCTAAAATATGTTCTGTATCAGCCTTTTCCAACTCTTCCTCCCATACTCGCTTATATATATTATAGTTCTGAATTGGCCTAGGCTGAAAAAAAAAAGAAGTGCTCACTCCCTTTAGGACAAATTTCTCTATCACTAGTCTCTTTCACTTCCTAAAATGTTAGTGTTTTTGCTTCTTAGATGCAGGCTGCTTTCCTTCATGTGCGATGGCTAACACACAGTGCATATTCAATATGTTATCTGTTGAATGAAATTCCTAATATATGAAAAATATAGCAACAGAAAAACTAAAGAAACCCTTACCTCTCCTTTTTCATTTCGTATTCTTCTGTTGAAATCTTTACCTTCGAGACACAGAAAATCTTCCCCAGGATGTAAAATACCACATTTGGTAGCAATAGCCCGAGCAGTATTAATATTATCACCAGTGACCATCCGCACAGTAATTCCAGCCCGCTGACATTTCTTTATTGCCTCTGGTACCTGGTTTACAAAGAAAAAATTCATATTATGAAAGGAAATTAGTATTCCCAAATAATGCATTACTGTGCAGTCCCACAAATAATGACAATTTTACTTTCATCTCAAGATATTCAATATTTCTTGAATTACTCCCAATAATCTCTTCTTTCCTCTTCTACTGCCACAGTCCTAGTTCAGGCTTCATCTTCAGTTGTGATCCTACTTAATTCGTTTGCATTATTTATTTACCAAAAGCTTCTTAAAATGCCCCCGCATCCCCAACCATTATGCAGTTCTTTTCTGGTTGGCTTTCCGATTTTACTGCCCAGACAACACCAGAGTAAAATGTTGGCGTGTTCTTTAGGGTTACGGTAGCTCACTTCCCCACCGCCCCCCACTCCGTATCTTTTAAGGATTATTTTACTTATTCTTGTACATTTAACTGTCATATTTGTGCTAATAATTTTCAAATCTCTTATCTTTCTTCCACCTCATTGTGAGTGCTGTGTTCATAATTTCATCCGAGAAGTGGACAGTGGGATCTGGTGTCCCAAGTGGGGACCATGTTTTTTAAAACCTACTTAGCAGAAACCTAGGGGTCATCTGACCTCTTCCCATCTCTTACTCTATCCATCTTTAAAGAACAATGAGTCCTGTGGATCCTTAAACCTTCTCTGCACTTCGTCTCCCTTGCTTGTTGCCTGAACTACCAAAATAGCTTTCTAATTTTACGTTTGTTTCTCCTGTAAAACATCTGACATACCTGATGATAGAATTATTTTTCTAATAGATTTTCTTGAAAATACATGACAATTCCTCTACTGTTACACTATAAACCGCAAAGTTCTTACTTTAAACAATAGAGTTTCACACTTGAACCTCAAAATAATTTCTAGATTTATCTAAAATTTTTCTCTATAACACAACCAGATGGATGAATAAACTATATATTGTTTCTGTGTCTCTGCTTCTGGCAATTCCCTTTGCCTAGAAAATACTTCCTGCTATTCTCCAACCAGGAAATCCACATTGATTCCTCTGGACCAGAGGCTGCAAATGCAAACACCTATAGGGAGGGCCATGCGGGTAACATAAATGAGAAAAGCACTGAACCCAAGACTAATGCCTAATGAGAAAGCTACTTGGCTTTAGCCTATTTTTTTTTTTTTTTTTTTTTTTTTT
>LNAC01000144.1:482129-524738 GCA_002007465.1 Ailurus styani | reverse complement strand
ACACACACACACACACACACACCGTCCAAGGAAAATTAGACTGAATGCTATATTTGGCCTTGCAGGCTGATGGTTTATGACTTCTACTGTAAATACAGTTTAAATGTAATATCTCTGGACAGCTTTCATGGCCTATCTAGACAAAATTGTGTCTTCGTACAGCAAATGCATCTACTACTTAGAAAAAATCAATATTTGATTTTGAAAACATTGGTTAGCTATATAAACGTAATATGTATACTGATACCTCATTTGAGATGAAAAGTAACCCCAAAATTGTCCACCCAACCACTCACTGATTGGGTGGTATCCTGAGATCACTTGGAATAGGGGGACAATGAATAACAGAGAGAAACTGGTCTCAGGTTAAAACCACGTGGCAAGTAATATTTAAGAAGGCCAAACTGACATCTATTAATGGTCCATTAACCATACCAAATACCTCCACATAACGCCCACAAACCACCTCCACTTTTACGATAAGAAATTGAAGAGAAGCCAATTACCTTGTTCAAGCACCTACGCAAATTTAATAAAGTTGGATTTATTCTAGATATCCAATTAATCAAAATTCTCTATATCAGAAATGCAGTCTCCAATACCCACTCAGAGAAAGCTGCTTTATATTACACTGTCTCACGTTAGTCTCAAAGTATCCATCTCATTTTGTGATCCTAAAAAAATTAAATGCCACTTTCATGTTTAAAAAAAGATTAAACTCTTTATCAACCGCAATGCCAAGAGCAGGATAACAGCTATCTATTTTCCAAAGGACAAAAGTTGTAGACACCCTGATCTAATACTACATTTAGGTAAGAGCTAAGCCATAAATCAATGTATAAAGCTTTGGTTTCCTTTTCACCAAAGGTTGGCAAACATTACCCGCCTGGATATTTCATCATTTCTGAACGGGTGGCAGCTTCAGATTCTCTTATTCCATTCGTAGGGTCATCTACCACTCACCTAGTGATGCAAAGAGGCTGACTGTCCCTTCTCTGTAAGACACCTACTTGTGGAGCTATGCCTTCCTCAGGAGAGCTCCTGGAGCCCTTGGGTGAGTACCCTCGCCTAGGCTACTTTCAGGCGACTAGGTCCAAATGCCTACAGGACATACATTTGGATGTCAACAATGTCAAGAATAGTACATCCAAACCCAACAGATTCATTCCTGCTGGTTTTACCTCCGTTTACTTTGCAACCATCCCCTTCTTTTCATCTTTCCTGCCACACTGTATGCAGTGCTAAGCCAGGATCATCTCTTGCCTGGGATCACTGCAACCATCTGGCTTCTCTGCTTTACTTCCTCTTTCCATTTCTTACACAGGACCCAAAACAGTATTTAAACAACACGAATTATGTTACTTCCCAGCCGGAACGTCTTTAATTACTTCCCACTGAGTTTTTTAAAAAAAGTACAGAATCCTTATTGTAAGACCAAAGATAATCTTATCTGTCCCTTCTTGTCCACACTTACGGCCATACTGGCCTCCTTTCTAACTCTGAAATAGTTAATACTTTCCCACTCTCAGAATTTTTTGCTCCATTTGCCTGAAATATTCTTCTTGCATCTGTTCATATGACTGGCTACCTTTCAGCCATCAGATCTCAGTTCAAATGTCATATCCTCGGACATCTAACGTGGTCTAAGTCACCTAATTTCATCACTTTGAGCATATCCTTTATAGCATATCCTTTTCACACTTGTAATTGTCCTATCTGGTTTCACCCTCCCAACTCCCCCTATATGTCAGCCAGAATGTAAAGCCCCTGAGAGCAGGGACCAAGTCTTATTCCTTACAGAATACATTTTCATTTGGCATACTGTCCAAGTGTTTATCATTTTGTCTGTTTGGTTGTCTTACTTCTCCAGAAGGTAAACTTCATGACTGTTCTGTTTACTGCAGTAGTTCCTAAAAAAAGTACCTGGTACTACACACTGGGTGTTGAATCAATTAGCTTATAGTCATTGAACAAAAGCTGCTCTTGCCTTGTGCTTTTACTCATGTTGCTTCTTTGCTCAGAATGTGCTTACAACTGTCCCTTGAGGTTTCCAGCTAACACCGAATCCATTAAGACTCAGATCAGGTAATTAACCTCCCAGAAGTCTTACTTGACCTCTTCAGTGGTTAACAGAGCACAGCAGTGTTTTAACTACACATGTTTTAGAAAAAGCCAGATTTGAACATGCTAGTTTAGTTCTATGGTCTAGAGCTAACCTCTACACACCTCGATTTTTTTTTCCTTCTCTGTTAAGTGAGAGTAATAAGTCACAGAGGCGAACATTAAATGAAGTAACACACGTAAGGTAGTTGGCATAGTATTTTGTACACAATAAGAATTCAATAAAAAGGTGCTACTGCTTTAAACAAAGTTGGGGGTTCATGTTCTGTGCCCATGATAACTTGCTCTGGATAAATCTAACAATGTACTAACATCCTAGGTTCTATTTACATGTTTGTCCATTCCCACCCAAGAGGCCAGGGACTGGATTTCAAAAATCTTTGTGTCTATGGTACCCTAGTATAATGCCTGGCACATAGCAGCTGCTAAATAAACTTTAAATGATTTAAAGTAAAAAAGCAAAGTGCATAGATGCATGGTGTCAAATATGGTAATAGGATGTTTAAATTAAAATTAAATAAAATATTAAAAACTCTGTTTTTCAGCTACACTAGCCATGCTCCAAAAACTCAGTAGTCACCTGTGGTGAGCGGCTACTGTAGAGAACATACAGAAAACTTATATCATCACAAGGAAGTTCTACTGAACAGTGCTCGTCTACAGACCATGAAAACAAAGAACTTAATACATCTATTATTTAATACAAATATGAACTGAAAAACCTACCCAGCTCAAGGCACTGTGCTAGGTTATGGTGCTATCAGTACAGAAGATCCCAAAGAAAAGCAGTCTAACTAAAAACCATCAATAAGTAGCATATACATCGCAAGCACTATTTTTTCACCTGTTTTGGATTCACCCAGGAAAAAAAATAAAATCACAAACACCAAGAATGTTACTAAAAAGCAGGTCCCAGTCAGTGCCTGGATCCCCTAGGGTTAAGAGATTCTGCCATGCAGAGCACAGAACGTTTCACCACCTCAGGTCTCACAGGGTCTTCAATCCCCACCACAGCAATGCACGTAAGGCCGGTGACAATATCGTTTTCATTATCCCACTCTGGTTCGGGTTCTCCTGCTGGGAAATCTCTGAATGCAAGACATATGGTTCTCAAGCCTTCTGATGCCATCGGTTCAATCACTGTTTTTACAATATCATCACGGTCCCTTGGTCTGAACACTTTTGCCTCACCATTAGCACTCAAGATTTTGAAACACCTAAAAGGAAATGTTGAATCCAAACATCAATAATTAACAAAGATAATGGTTAATACCATTTAAGTGAACTGAAAGGGTTAGAAATCAGGAGATCGGACATCCGGAATTTAGAGAATTACGTATGTTGCATTTCCACAGACTTACATCACACTGGCTTTTTACCCTCCCCTTTACACAACAGTTCTAATTTTTATGGTTCTCATTTGATGTTACTCTCGATATTCTCTAAACCTTCTCTTTTGGAAAAGTAATGCTTTTAAGTTTTCACAAAGAACCCCTAGTGGCAGAGGAGAATAAACTATACACCTCTCCATTCTGGTACAGAATTAGGCATTAACTTTAACATAAAATTCACAAATATTCTTCTTTTAAAGCAAAAAGTCAAATTCAATCAACCCCTTACCTGAGATGTTGTTTCATCACCTATATTGTTTTAACCATGAAAGAAAAAAAAAAAACTTATTGTTAAAATAAGCATTCTACTGAAACGAGAGAATGCCAAAATAGTTTCATCTTCAGTGACACTACAAAATTTTAAATATGTAGCAAATAGAAGTCACACTATGTACTTCCCTATTTAAAGTTTACTTTTCATGACTCCTTTCTCTGCCCTTCTCCCTTGATGATGCTACCTCCTCCTGCTTCTAGGCGGGTGATGGCCAAATCCACATCTTCTGTTTTGATGGTTTTCCAAAGCTCTCCATCACTGCTCGGGAGCTCCATACGGATGCAGTAGCAACACCTTAGACCTACTGCGTGCAAGTCTAAATGCTGCCTCTTCAGCATCAACATCAGCCCCAATCATTTCAATGTAAATCTAAAAATCTCACCTGCACACTTCCTTTTTCCACATCACCTACATAGAATCAGCTCCTAAGTCCCATATATTGGACCTCTTAACAGTCTCCTCAATGTTGCCTCTCCTTCCTGTTCCCACTGCCTTCTCCTTGGCTCTTACTTCAAGCTAGAGCTACTGTAAAAGCTTTTTAAATCATTATCTGTCTCCAGTCCACCCTTTCTTCCACCCCAACCTACTTTCCTTCCTGATGTAAGAATTACCTTCAATCACAGTTCTGATCATTCTACTACCTGATGAAAAAAAACACTCCAGTTACATCCTCTGGCCCACTTAATTTTTCCTGCTTAGCCTAACGTGCATGAACAAAATGTAAATAGTACTGTGGGACTACTATCTATCAGACTCCAAGCTACATGTTTCATATACAACCTTTTATTTCACTGTCGCAGAGCTGTGGTCAGAAAGCTTGATTGGTTTTGATTCAAAAATCTTCCCTCTATCACCTATCAGCTATTCAGCAAGACACGGATGAGAGAGATTTCTAACCTTTCATGGTGACATCAGATAACCAAGTGTTCAATAAAGAGAAGACTCAATGTGGCCCATGTGTCACAAAAGCCCATTACTACCCACCTAAACTACGTGACTAGCTAGCTCCCTGATAAGTCCCATGTATTCCCACCTCCTTTCCTTTTATGTGGCTTCCTTCACCTTGATGTTCCTCATACCAAAACCTAGCTAAAGGGCCACATCTTTCATATGACAATGATCTCAGCTTAAAACTCTGTAACCATCTGTCATGTGCTGCCGTTTCAGTAATTTATCTATAGATCTGTCTCTTAAACCTGTAGAATATAATCTATCAAGTTTTCATTAAGACAACACCGGATTATAATCTACATATAAGCAAATTAAAAGTAAAAATATTTCAAATGTTAGAAGTGCAAATGAGCCCTAATTCTCAAAGGCTGGTCTTAAATTATGTTTTTAAATTCTCTATTGGAATTAAGGAAACCAAAATAATTTCAACACCTCCAACAACATACAAACATCAGGGAAATTTTACGTAAGTATGTAATGTCAAAATTGAAAGCATTGGTCTGTAAAAGGACAGTAAAAGAGAAAGATGATCATTTAAAATGACAGGAGATATTTAAATATCACAATGCAGCAGCACAGATATAAAACCTCATTCTGATATAAAAGGAGAATTGTGAAGATCTATTGTGTTAATAGTGTTAATGCTCTGCTATTCTAAAAACTTATTTATAACTCATTCATCACATTTTCGAGCTCACTATCTACAATGTGGTGTTGAAGATCTAAACTTGAGTTTTTCTTCCCAGGACGCCTTTATTTTTCATGATACTCTGTAACAACGGAATCAACATGTCTAAAAGCAAAGATCAAGGTTTAGTTTATTAAATCTACCAGTCTGAATGTAATGGGCACATTTTCCCTCCAGCAAAATACTACGAAATAAAAGAAGCGGAAGTACAAAAATGGCAGAATACCATGGGCGAATATCTAGATACCGTTAAAATATGCTGAAAAGCTCTGCGGTCCTATCAAATGCCTGATGTTCACAAAAAAGGAAATAGCAACAGTAACAACATAGTAGGTATTCCATAAAGCAACTACAGTGAGCAATTTATTCATCTAAGCATTTTACTCTTACTTTTTCAGAATTATCTCAGATGCACCCTTGCTGAATATTCGATAACTTCCATCTGAATTTTTCAGGACAGTACTCATGGACTTCCTAACAGAATTGAAGGTGTAGACTTTGTACAGTGCTTCTTCTGGTATTTCATTTCTAACATCCTGATAATCTCGTTTTAAATCCAAAAGAAGTCCCAACAAGGCACATTCAGTTTTATTACCAACATGACGAGGTAATCCACCCTCTTTCTCTGGTGGCTATAAGAGAAAAAGGTTTAGAAGCTAGTATCATCTTGTTTCTCTATGACAGTTTAACTTATAATGTAAAATAGAATGAGACATTCTAAAACAAAACTATATAGGAAACTACTAGTAATATCAGCATTTCAAAGAGGGACACAAAAAGGTACGGTACGAAGGATCTCTGGGACGAGAATGACATGGATTCCAATCTCAGCCCTGCCAGTTACTAGCTACGTGAATTTTTGGCAAGTTACCCCACTGCTGTGGTCCTTGGCTTCAGCATCTGGAAAACAGGTGCACTTATGACCCAAGAATTAAGTGAGATAAGGCATGTAAGTTTAAAGTTGGTTCCTGACACATAGTGAGATTTAATAAATCTTAATTCCTTTCCTTTTCCCTTCCTGTTTTCATTAAACAATTATGTTAAATAATTCAAAATTAAATCTACTATACAAGTTTTTAAACTTAAAAGTATATGTGTTAAAATAAAGCACTGTTGCCTTAAACATATATAAAAGCTTTATTTCCTTCATAGTATCTTTACAAATATCACCTTATATATAATTATCGCTACAGTAATAAGGCCAGATGTGATCAACAATTGAAGAAAGTAAAGCTCAGACTTTCAGCTAGTAAAAGGCAAAGCTAGATCTAGAACCAGGATCTCATAACTTTCAGTCTAATAATCCAATTCATGCACATTTTCACTAGACAACTTGTAATATTAATACTGTTCATAGTCTTCATCCCTAAATCACTAGAACACATACCAACTCAAGCAATTCCAAACTTTATATTGTAAATAAGACTTTTAACTTGCAAAGTTAAAAATATTTTATTCTAAGGCAGCACAAAGTCTAGAATTACTTTATTGTGTTAGTTTCAAAAAGCCTAAGGAAGACCGCATTGGTAGGGTCTACTGAGAACCAAAGAGAGCATATTGCAAGCATATATAAGAACATATTCATTTAAGTTGAAATCTGGCTTCAAAATTTTCTCTAGAAAATTGAGAGTTGAGTTTCTATAGTAAGATAGCCTGGTCTTTCACAAAATAAGCTTAGAAAGAATTTAAAATTAAGAACTTATTATAAAGCTTGAGAGTTTCTAAACATGGGAAATTCAAAATACAGGAGGAGAAAAATGCAAGTAGACAAGGTAGAAGCTGATCAACAGGTGTTACTTGTAACACAAGTTTTATTAAAGAAACCTACATACATTGTCTAACTATGTGACTTCAAAAAATTAACACATCCAGTTCTCCAATTTATATATAATAAGAGTAGGTCTGAAGAGCTACAAATAGTCTACTTATTATACATTTAAAAATTAATTTTCATAAACTAATTATTAAAGAAATCTTACCAATATTTTTGATGTATAAGCACAATTCACAGAAATTCCTGTTACAAGATAGGATAAAATATTTGGTGGAATAGCTTCTGGTTCAGGAATCTTTTTATAGTGTTTTTCATTTATGTAAGCTTGAACAACCGTCATTCTGTTCATTGTCAATGTCCCTGTTTTATCTGAACAAATAGCTGTAGCGTTTCCCATGGTTTCACAAGCATCCAGATGCCTTACTAAGTTATTATCTTTCATCATTTTCTATGGTGACAAAAAAAAACAAAAAACAAAAAACAAAACCTAGTTAATCTACATACAAAACCAATCGGCTCATTGCATAAAACTGTCAAGTACTTTAAATTAAGAATTAAAACTCCCAGCTATACACAGATATAGAGTATAAAGCATCAATTTAATACTAGAAGAATTTTAGTATATTTGACCTATTTGAATAATCTGAAGAGCATGCTAGCTTTCTATGGTTACATTTTCTTTTTTACCAATGCACAACTGTAAATGAATACAGATACCTATACTCATATGCAAATCATGTTGACTATAAGCCTCCAAAAGCTTCTGTGAAGTGTCTTCACATTATATAAGAGCAATGACAATCTGTATTCCACCTACAGAGGTACTTACAGCATTATAAAAGTATATGACATTTAACGGTTAAATTTTCTCCTTATAAAAGTAGAAAACAAATCACCAAGGAAAAAGTAGCTTTTATCAGTTAAAATACAGAGCTGCTGGGCATACAGTTGTCTGATTTTTTTTTTTTTTACTCTGATAGACTAAGATAACATATCAAAACCAGAATGGGTCATTTTTATCTTTTCCATATGCTGGTACAATGCTTGATAATTCACTTTCAAAAATGTAGAATGGGTTAAAAAACTACAGAGCTAGTTTATAAAGTGTGGTCTGTGACTACTGATATGCAAGATACTGCAAAAACTGGTTCCTTTGAAGAAATAAATATGGGGAAAAAAGAGGTACACCTCCCAAATTCCTTGTGATTTGCATGAATATTGAAAATTAAAAGAATGAAGTTGTACAGTGAAAAAAAAGAGGCTCAAGTCACAAAGTACTAATAAAGGATCCAAAAAGACTACACACCTCCATGAAAAAGAACAATGTAAGTGGTAATATTTGGGCTAAACACTTCTAATAAAAAACTTTAAGAACAGTAGCTAAAATGCTCTTATTCATTTCCTCTGAATGTAAATTAATTCTGCCTATATCTTTTTGATCAACTGAAAAATTAATGTTACTGGGCGCCTGGGTGGCTCAGTGGGTTAAAGCCTCTGCTTTCGGCTCAGGTCATGATCTCAGGGTCCTGGGATCGAGGCCCGCATCGGGCTCTCTGCTCAGCAGGGAGCCTGCTTCCCCCTCTCTCTCTGCCTGCCTCTCTGCCTCCTTGTGATCTCTCTCCCTCTGTGAAATAAATAAATAAAATCTTAAAAAAAAAAAAATTAATGTTACTGATGACTACTCAGGATGAATGGACAGTATTGATAAAATGATCAGTGTCTTAAACTTGTTTCCCCCGATTCTAATTTTTTCAAAACAACAACAAAAAGACAAATAGGTATTACACTGTATTTCATCACATTGAAACATTTATCATTTGAAATGGAAGATGTTAAATGCCTGAAAAGAAAATAAACTCAAACAGTAAGCAAAAACTATTCTTATCATGATAGGTTAACTGTAAAAGACGCTGGAATACTGAGGATCAGAGTGCTCCAGCAGAAACCGTGACTATACCACTCATCACCATCAGCAATACTACTTAAGAACAGCTAACTTAACACCAGAAAATTGACAAGAGCAGCATTCTGCCCATTAAGTATAATTTTACCTGCAAAGGCATTTTGAAAGATCAAAATTGCCCCAAAAGCTAAATCTTTTTGAAAATCTAATTCACCTTTTCCATATAAGATATAAAATTAATTAAAATAAATTAATAATCTTCAACAAGATTACAACTTCAGGTAAATAGTAGTGAGCAAAGGAGTCAAAGCTCATTTTTAGCATTCTACTTGGAAACTGGGAATTGACTCCGGAAGAGACTGAGTAGAGTAAGAGCAGGTGATTCACAGGAAGGAGTGAGTGGGCCCTGGACTACGTGACAAACTTCAGGGGGGCTGGTGAGGCTGGACCGGAGGAGCCCGGAGAAGTCGGCAGGGCCACACTGGCCAGGCCCTGCAGGCCACGGGGAGAGTAGATTTTGTCTAAGTGTGATGAGAAACCACTGGCGCTGTACACAAGGAAATGATAGAGCTGAATTCTAGCTCAGGAACAGGAGTCTGCCTACTGTGCGGAAGCTCAGCTGTGCTGTGATGAGGGCAGAAGAGTGGAAACATGGAGGCCTGAGAAGGCTGGACTTATGCTGTCTTCCCACAGGTCAATGCCATGCATTCTTCCTTTAATTTTACAGATGGGGAAAAGGGTGGTGATGTGACTTGTAACATAACTGCCATACAGTGAAACTTAAGCTAGACTCTGCCACTGGGGTTGTGCTCAGTTTGGGTCAAGGCTGCCCTGTGAGGAAGCGTACACGTTCCGATGTACAGAGACCTTCAACTCTGGCAGGGGCAAGGTGGGGGTGGTGGTGGCAGGACCTGTGACAGCATTTCTAAAGGAGACTATAAATTTGTGGAAAACTCCTACTTTCAGAACCAGAAAGAAAAGAGGCACCACAGGTGTGAATTTTATCCACCAACGTTACACTTCATAAATCGACTTAACCCTTTCCTGCTTACCTTGACTGAATAAGCCAGGGAGATAGTGACGGCAAGGGGAAGACCCTCTGGTACCGCAACCACTAGAACTGTAACTCCAATAATGAAGAACTTCACAAAATATTGTATGTAAATCGGTGTGCACTCCGCAAGCCATGGTCTCTTCTGAACCCAGAATGTATCGATGACAAAATATAATACTAGAATGATAACTGTGATGGCAGACATCAACAAACCTTTCCGTATACAAAAAAGAAAGAAAGAAAGAAAGAAAGAAAGAAAGAAAGAAAGAAAGAAAAAATGTCACAATTTCAGTAGTCCAGACACTCCCCACTGTCAGTTACATATTAGCCACCAGAAAAAATTACCACTGGTTTGAGAATACTTACTTTAATGTCTCTGAGAAAACTGTTACCTTTCTTTTTTTCGCAACTAACTCATCATTTGGCATTGTCAGATTTAATTTCTGCTTCCAAATATAGCCCTGTCCCCAGGAGAACTGGTAGAAAAGTGTTTATGATTCTTTCCTAGACTTAATTGTATCTTCGGCCTTCTACTAAAGCTAAGACAAAATAATAGGCAATGACAAAGAAATACCACAAGCTTAGAATAAATGGGTACTTCATACGTTGGCAACTGCTTACTGCTGAAAGAGAAGCTGGTAAAAGTCTGATCAATGGGGGAGACTTGGAATTAAATATTCAACCCTAAGTTTTTTATTAAAAAAATTAATTCTTTCAATTGTTATCTATCCTTAGTGCTCCATGTTCTACAAACCATTTACGTATTTTGTTGACAAGTAAACCTTTTACAAATGAGTATTAAAAAATAAGACAAATCCACATATCTGCACCTAATAATCCAACTAACTTAAATCTACCCTTTCCTCAAAACTGAGGTAATATTACCCTTTAGCCATATATTACAAAAAGCAAATATTTGCTATTGGATAAACTTAGAACAGAAGCAAAAACCTCACTTTTTCCCAACATTCTCCTAAGTAGAATTATATAATTTAAGTGATTTTAATCGCATAATGCTGATTTATCCATGTGTTCATTCACACAGATGATATTGCTAGAGGGCATGCTCTGTTTTTAGCTAAAAGCTCTGCTTCTGTTGCTTCTTCTTTTTTTTAAGATTTATTTTTTATTAGAGAGAGAGAGAGAGAGATCACAAGTAGGCAGAGAGGCAGGCAGAAAGAGGAGGAAGCAGACTCCCTGCTGAGCAGGGACACCCGATATGGGGCTCGATCCCAGGACCCTGAGATCATGACCTGAGCTGAAGGCAGAGACTTTAACCCACTGAGCCACCCAGGTGCCCCACTGCTTCTGCTTCTTTTCTCCACCTTAGAGTGGTTGTATTAACAGGTGTTTTCTAGTGACGACAGCAATTTAGTAACTTTGGCCTCACGAGGATGGTACTTCAACTAATCCATTCAATTTAAGTAAACTATAATTTTTAGAAAAACATGTATCTTATTTTCTTCATAGTCAATAAAAAGATGAGCAAAATGTGTGGTGAAATTTCTTTTTATTAAAATATAGTTGGTGGGGCACCTGGGTCACTTAGTCGATTTAAGTGTCTGGCTTTTGACATCGGCTCAAGTCATGATCTCAGGGTCCTGAGATCGAGCCCTGCATTAGGCTGTGTGTTCAGCAGGGAGGACCGAGGATTCCCTCCCTCTGCCCCTCCCCTCGCTTACACGCACTCTCTCCCCGCTTTTCTCTCTCGTAAATCAATCTTCTGAAAAAATAAAATAAGATAGTTGGGTAATCTGCTCTGAGTAACCAACCGCACTGCTAGCACTCTCACTGCTCCCAGCAATCCTGAGTAATTCAGGGATGAGAGTATGGGCAGTCTTTGGCACTAATCCTACCCTGACCACTTTTTAGCTGGTTCCTTCCATGCATAATGGGGTAAGAGCCCTCACCAGCAATGATATCATGAGGATCTGCAAAACTCAAAAACCTGGTATTTTGTGGATAAAACTGAAAATATTTTTAAACCCCCTTCCACTCACAAAGCAACAATTTGTAGCCTTAAGTGGGTCTAAAGACCATTTTCAAGCAGAAGGTCAGCATATTTTTTTTAAAAGGTTTTATTTATTTATTTGACAGAGAGGGAGATCACATGTAGGCAGAGAGGCAGGCAGAGAGAGAGAGAAGAGGAAGCAGGCTCCCCGCTGAGCAAGGAGCCTGATACGGGGCTCGATCCCAGGAGCCTGAGATCATGACCTGAGCTGAAGGCAGAGGCTAATTTAACCCACTGAGCCACCCAGGCGCCCCAGGTCAGCATATTTTAAAAGGAAAACACTTTATTTTCTTCTGTATATCATACCTGCTTTGCCAATCTGAACAGCCAGCTTTGTAAGTTTCCCTTGTAAGACAGATTTTTCCTTTTTTGGCAAATTTGCTTTCTTTTTGTCTTTTTCATCACCATCTCCACCTTCTTCACTCTTCAAAGGCTGCATTTCCATGGCTGCACCATCCTGGGCTTTTGCTACATAGAAGAGCAAATAAAACCTCACTACATTTTCTAAGGTACACAAACTATTAATATTTTGAAATGATTTTTGAAACAAATCAGTTTCTTACAGAAACTAGAAAAGATTTAAACATTCAGCTTTGTGTGTGCATGGGTCTATGTCTAGCCAGAGAAAATAAGACAATAGTGACACTAGGCTGTGAATCTTCGTACCAGATTTGAGAATGTTGTGCCAGGTAATAGGGATGAGGGAGAAGAAGAAACACGGGATCCTTAAACTAAGAACTAAATACCAAATCATTTCTTTCCCCTCGTGTTGTGTTTGATAAGATTCATTTCCAAACACTACAAATCCCTCCCAGATGTGATCATAATGTAGAACATTATGTGTAAACCATACAGAAAAATGTACCATGTTTACAGAACTAAATAAATGCAAAAAACCACTTCAGTTGTACATTTTGTTTCTTATACATTTTTCCTAGCAATAATATAGTAACCAATGTTAAAAAAGTTGAAGTGTTTAAGTTGAAAGTTATCTACATCTGGATTTTTCTTAGCTTACTACCACAAATCACAGTTAAAATCTTATTGCCATTGTAAAGGCAAAATGACTAACGCACTGGCAGGAAGAGAGGTTAATCCAAGTTAAGATAAACTGTTGATTTTCCCTGCTACATGCATCCTACTTTTGGATGAATACAGTACATAGTAGATATGTTTTTGTATATAATGAAAACAGGCTAACTGTACTTTTATCCTTGTGAACTTACCCTTGTTGCGATTCTCAATAGCTCCATCTTGTTTCTTATCTATAAAAATAAAATGGGAATTAAAGCTTTCCAAAAGAAATAAAGACAGCCATGCTGAATTATGCAAAGGTAGTTCACATTTCTATAACAGAATTGTTACACAATGGTGTGTGTTTGTACAGATTAGAAAGCATTTGGCTTGTAATGACCTGCTGGGTCAATCACTCCCTAGGTCTTCACCAGGGAAAATACTCCGAAATAATTTGGGCGTCTATACTTGTTTGATTTCTCCATAAGACTTTACTCTTTTATATGCTGTAATGAACCCAAATATGATACCAGAAGTTCTAAAACTAAATTCATATGTAATTATAAGACAGGAGAAAAAGGCAGGGGTAGGGAGGGAGGGAGACATGTCATAAAGACCACAGGCACACGGAACAGACACATGAAAAAGTGCTCAACATCACTCAGCATCAGGGAAATACAAATCAAAAACCACAGAATTAACAAGTCAGGAAATGATAGAGCTGGCGAGGATGCGGAGAAAGGGAAACCCTCCTACACTGTTGGTGGGAATGCAAGCTGGTGCAGCCACTCTGGAAAAGACTATGGAGGGTCCTCAAAAAGTTGAAAATAGAGCTACCCTATGACCCAGCAATCATACTACTAGGTATTTACCCTAAAGATACAAAGGTAGTGATCCGAAGGGGCACATGCACGTGAATGTTTACAGCAGCAATGTCCATAATAGCCAAACTATGGAAAGAACCTAGATGTCCATCAACAGATGAGTGGATAAAGAAGATGTGGTATATATATACAATGGAATACTATGCAGCCATCAAAAGAAACGAAATCTTGTCATTTGCAATGACGTGGATCAAACTAGAGGGTGTTAGGCTAAGCGAAATCAGTCAATCAAAGACAATTATCATATGATCTCTCTGATATGAGGAATTTGAGGGGAAGGGTGGGGGGTCGTGGAGGGTAGGCAGGGAAAAAAATGAAAGAAGATGGGATCAAGAAGGAGACAAACCATAAGAGACTATTAATCTCATGAAACAAACTGAGGGTTACTGGGGGGTGGGAGGGTAGGGATAGGATGTCTGGGTTATGGACACTGGGGAGGGTTTGTGCTACGGTGAGTGCTGTGAAAGGTGTAAGCCTGATGATTTACAGACCTGTACCCTTGGGACAAATAATACATAAATAAATAGATTAAAAAAAAAAAAAGACAACAGGCACACAGGAGAGCTGTGTTGGGAACGGGAGCAAAAACCACATAGAGAAGACAAGAGAGGCAAGTAAAATTAGAATATGAGTGTAAAGAATGGGCCAGTAGGACTACCAGTTAAGGTAATTCACCAAATCAGTTTCAGTTTGGAGAAAACAAGTATGGGCATGTCTAAAGCAATAAAGCAATCAAAGAGGGAATACATCTATTGTTTGGAGCAGGCAGTATAATACTGAAAATGAGAAAGAGGCAGAGCCCATTCATCTAATTTTCCTTCCACCTTCTCTATCTAGAAGAGCTATCTTCAAACTGGGAAACGTGGAAGAGAGTCAAGAAGGAACAGATGTTCAAGATAGATGAGGAGACAGTAAGAGAGTATCTAGCAACTTTCAACAGGCTCCGACTTCAGAGGAACCAGACAGCTACATTCTAGACTAGGAAGGAAATGAGAAACGTTACCGTGAACTGCTTCTGGGTAACAGCCAAAGCAGTCAAGAAAATGTAGAGAAGGGCTGAAGTCCACAGATGGAAAAATGCCCCACTCCATGAAGGAAAAAAAAACCAAAAACACAAACCCAAGAATCAAAAATGATAGACAATGAGTTTAGATGTTCATTTCTGGGAATATCTTTGACTGGTTTAATAAAAACAGAGATAGAAGATCTTAGAAAAAATAGTGATTAGAAAAGACACGGTGGGGTCAATAAGAATAAAGTCACGAAGCAAATTTCCCTTCCTCTTTAAATAGGATCCATTGACCTTTGACTCCTATAGATCTCTGACCTGGAGCAAGTACAACATCTCCTAGGTTACTCATCTTTGTCCCAGGGTTTTAAGGATTAAGGAGATACGGCACAGAGTATTCAGTAAGTGGTATCATTATCAATGGTTTTCAAAGGGCCTTCCACTCCACCTTAAGAAATCTAAGGAGGCACCTAAGGAGGCACCCTCACCTATTGTGAGGGTTGGGACAGGAGAACTTAGAATGGGGGTCTTGCTACCTTCACTTGCACTCAGACCTTTCCAAATATGTTTTTGTTTGAACTAAAAATTTCGCAACTGAAGACGAAAGCCAAAAAATAAAACATCCAATATTAAAATCATGGTTGTAGTTACAGCAAACCAAGATTTTAGCAAGGTTTTTATTTTAGAAGATCTCAAAATACTTATGTGTAAGAGAGAAATATGAGCTTACTATCCTAAGTTACGTAAACCCAAGTGGTTAGAGCACAGTAAACTGCTGTCACCCTAAAGAAAAAGAACTGTGGAGGCCCACACCTGAGTGGGAAAAAAGGGTGGTACAGTGGATACTTAGAGCAGGTTGGGGAGGGCTTTTTAAGAAAAGTAACATGTCTCTAGCTACGTAATTCTGAGTTGTTTCCCTACCCATGACAGTTTCTGGTAAGATGCCTGTGGCTAAACTATGGTTATCAATTTTTGCTGAAGATAGATCACCTGCAGGGACTGCAGACACAATGGGTCAAGATCAAACTTCTAAAATCTTGATATCCAATACTTTGGGCTAAATGTAACATACAGAATAAGTGTCAACATAAAGTCTTCGTCTTATGTCCAGAAACCAACTACTGAAGTATAGATGGGGAAATGAGAATAGTAGAAAAGTTGAAATAGTTAAAAGCTCAATGAGACCAAAATGTGGTATGGCTGACAAAGAAAGCTAGGACTGAAACAGCAGAAGAGATAAGCAAGCAAATCGGAAGTGAGAGTTTAATTCACTTTGCTGGTCAGATAACGGAACAACACTAAAACTAAAGAATAAACAGAATAAATAAGGCCAATGAAAGTGTGTACTTTTTTCTGTGCCAGTTCTTATAACCAGTTGCCGTATTTCCAAATACCAATTCTCACAGAAAATTGCTGATCTTACTTTTCTTTTCCTTTTTCTTTTCATCTTTCTTTTCTTCCTCTTCACCTCCAGCTCCAAGTAAGGTAAAGATAATTCCAGTTTGAGAATTAACACCTACAGCAGTAACAACCATTCTTCCAGAGCCTTCCATTACATGAGTACCTATAGCAACAGACAGTTTACTTTTTTTAAAAAATTGTTAGGTTTTTTCCCCCCCTACCTTCAAATTTCAAACTTTAGTCATATTGTCTTTAATATCCAGTGCTTCATTAGATAAATTCAGTAAGACATTAAATAACCTAAATTCTTAGGCTTAAGGTTTTAACTCTGTAATCCATTTCATCTGAATTCAAAGCACATTCCACCACTCACGTATCATGTGATATTGGTCAACTTATCACATCTAAACCCCTCACCCATAAAATGAGGATAAGAGTACCTACCTTTAATAAAAACAATGAGACTCAAATAAAGGTACAAATGTAAAGTGCCTTTGTATACTGCCTGGAATTTATGCGGGTTCAAGGAATACACATTAATTTTAATTGTAAAATCATTACCATGATCATTATTGACACTTCTGAGAAACACACTGCTTAAAAAAGAAATGTGCTTATAACCAAAAGGACCCCACAGCAACAAATGCCATGGCATTTACCACACCCAAACCCAAATCTCTTCTTAAACCAGCTTTCAACCCAGCCATACTACATTACTGCAACAGACTCCTAGCTAGCCTCTCTTTCCAGTTTGTCCTGACATCAGTTGACATCAGTTTTAATCTTCCTAAAATGTGAATTTTCTCACAAGCATCTTGTGGCTCAAAGACCTCTGATTCTATGCTGCTGACTGGATTAAGTCCAAAGTCTGCACCTAGAGATCAACCAACCAACCCTTCAAACTTTTCATCCACTCCTCTAACATAAAATTCCATGACAGAAAGCTATGGAACAGAAATGGGGACACCGATTGTTTCTGACTACCTTATGACAATCTTGCAAGTTGGCAGGCATTATTTTTCTTATTTTCTAAACATTTGCCCAAGGTTACACAACAATTAAGTGGCAAGACAAAGATTCAATACAGCTTGGTCAGGGGACAAAGGGTATATTCTTTTACTACAATGCTGGCAAAGTCTGTTGACCGTTCTTCAACTTGTCTATCCACATGTCTATACCTTTCCTAATTAAAAAGCTTCACATCTCTCTATTGTCGTATTTTTGTGAATTTTAAGTGGCCTTCAAAAGCAACTCTTTTCTCTAAACTCCCAAAAAAGTCTTCTTTACAGTTATCACATTTATTTGATCTCCTAGTTTACAACCACGTGGGCAGGTTCTGTTGCCCCTACCACCATCTTACCTACCAAGTCAATGCACAAAGGTTATTTGCCAAATAAAGTCATAAAGTATATGTACTTATTCCAGTAGTTAAAAATTTGTATTTGTCTACTAATTACTGGGCAGGTTATCCAATGTGAATATTTTAGGCCTTTGATTTACTTGCTTTTATTCTGTTTTGTTGTTGCTGTTTTAAGTAGGTTCCACACTGAGTGTGGACTCAGTGATCAGGAGCTTGAACTCAGAGATCAAGAGATGAAAGCTTAACCAAATGAACCACCCAGGTACCCCTGATTTTATGGCTTTTAAAATTCTATATTCTAAATATTTCACTAATTATTAGCTTCTCTGTTAGTGAATAGGCAAAACAAAACAAAACAAAACAAACCCCCCAAAAAACAAAAACAAGAAATGAAACAAGAAATGAATTTCAGGATAGTGTTTATCGAGCAACTTCTACATGGAAAAGGCAATTTCTTTCTTTTACCGATTCTGGCTTTTCGTAGATTTCCACTTTTTTATGTTCTATTCCTCCTTACCACAGGTAATCACATGCTGGTGGTTAATGTGCTCTGGCAAAGTAAATAGTTTTTGTTCTGGTCATATCCCCACTGCTAACTGAATAACTGCTTTTAAAAATCTAAATTTAAAAAGCCAAGAACAGCAGTGAGAGATGGCATCATGAGAATACATTTAAAAATAAATGCATTTTATGTTTTTTAGTACATTTTTGGAATAGGGAAATAAATGCAGAAAAACTTTCCCACCCACATTACGATAAGGGACTCTGCAAAGTTATTTCAGTCTTTTCTTAGCCATGGAAAATTTAGAGTTCTTGTGGTACACTTGGTGTGTCAGGGACCTGAGTCTACATAAAGCTTATTAGCAATCTCTTATTAAAATAGAAAAGGACCAAAGTTCTGGTAAAGGACATCAACTTGAAGAGCTAAGCACTCTGTAAATAAGCTATATGTACATAAAAGTCCATGTAGTATATATGGCAAAAAGGCAAGAGAAAACCACGTCAGTTTGTCAAATACCATGGCCCAGACAGTCTATGGTGGTTAAGGTATGATTAGATTATTTCCCCCTCCTTGGAAAGACTATAGACTTTATCCAGTTAACAATTACAGTTTCTCAGAACTACCGCAAGGAATAAGTTAAGTAAGTACACGTTGTACTTAAATACACCATACTTCTATATCTAAGATATGTTGGCTTGGAGTGAATTACAAGCACACCCATGTAAAGGACAAACCAAACAGGATGTCTTTGGTAGTGCAGAATTTTGAAGGTATACAAATCCCAAGATTCTTCTGAAGGAATAAGTCTGTACTTTAACTGGGACCTCTTACCCTTTAATAATGGTGTTCATGTAATTACTCTGATTTTTAGTAGTTGGATGTTTTGCAAAAGCTTTTTAGGCACAACTTTGCAAATCTTAAAAGCGTAACAGTTACACTGAAGTATGTGCCTGGAAGTTGTGGCTCTGATTTAACGGACTTGTCACAGGTCTGACTTCGGTTTCAATAAAACCATGTTCAATCAATTAAAATCTAAAGTTCACAGAGAAGAACTGAACAATTACAGCCACCAAATTATTACATAGTTAAATCCCCAGAAATCTCCTTACAATGTGCAAAATGTTAGCATTCCATTAACATCTAAAAATTGTAATAAAAGATAAACAGGCAGCATTCTGCGTGCTCCAAGCTCTGATATAATTCAATCTAACAAACATATGTAAACAACAGTCTTCGAGGCAATTTTGTAAATTCTATAAAGAATACTAGAAAATTAAGAGTAAAAACCTGGAAATCAAATGTGAAAGAACTGGCATGCTTCTGGAGTCAAGTGTGGTACTCTGGGGCTCCCTCTCATTCAACATTTTAGAAGGCCGCATGCAAATTTTCCCACCATCCCTTCCATTTCCAATTAGCCTCAGGTCAAGCTACCAAGGTTACTGTTACAAGAGCCTCCCAGGTAGACAGCCACCTCCCCATTTCTAACAGCGCCCTCACCTGTACAAATCCTGCTCTTCGTTCTCAGCACATGTCTTACCTTTGTGCAAATTCACTCCTCCCTAGTAGATGTGTGCCCCTGCTAGGCCTACCATTGATTAGTCATGTAATCTTTGATAAATAATTTAGGTCTCATATTTATTCCTCAGCAGTTAAATGAGGGAGTCGGATTAGACAAACTGTAAGGACTTTATCAGTTCTTTAAAAAGAAAAAAACCAAACCAAAACAAAAAACAAAAACCTGTCCTTGGTAGTTCATCATAGGGAATTCATTAATTTGCTTTAAAAACATTCTTTAATTTTATACATCAACAGGCCAAAAGAATTAATGTAAGACAGAAAAGTAGAAATCAGGAGGCTTATATTTTAGCTTTATCATTACACTAACACTGACTCAAAAATTTTGGGGGGTTTTTTTTTGTTTTTTTTTTTACTTAGGTTCCTCCTTTGTAAAATAGGGCTCTGGATTCAAAGATCTCTAATATCTCTGCCAACTTAAAAAAAAAAAGTCCCTAAGGATTACAGGGTAGAAGCTAACATAAAATACAGAATCCTTCACGTTGTAGGCTCTTAGAGAAACTGTGTTTGCTGACAAAGGTATACAGTCGTGGAAGAGAAAAAAGTCCAAAAGATAAGAAAGAAGTTCACACCTGACAGAAGTAAGGGATCCTTATCTAAAGACTTCTTAACATGATCAGATTCACCAGTCAATGAGCTTTCATCAATTTTAAGATCATTGCCTTGAATCAGTATGCCATCAGCTGGAAGAAGATCACCTAAAAAAAAACAATCATATGCTAAACTGTCAACAAGATTACAGTAACTTGACCTGTAGCCTAAGAGGTACTGCTTGTTTTTTACTTACCATATTTCACCTGAGCAATATCTCCAACAGTAATGTCAGCTACAGGTATCTGAATGACCTGACCACCCCTGATGACTGTGAACTTCTGTTCTTGTTCAATTCGACTCTGCAAACCTCTAAATTGTTTTTCCTTACTCCAGTCATTGAAAGCTGTTACTAAGACCACACACACTACTGACAAGAGGATTGCAGCGCCTTCAATCCAACCAGTTTCTCCTTCACCTTCTTCCTCTCCAACAGAAACTTCTCCACAAACTATATGGAAAGAAAGAAAATGCTTATCAAAAAAAAAAAAAAAAGATTCTGAATTGATGACAATAGATATTTGATAAACTATGATGTTTACATACCTTGTTAATTTTACTCTAAATATCTTACTGAACCCAAAGCATTCCATAATGATAAGAATGCTTACTATGTCAAGTTCCCTGCTGCTGAAGACTCTCACCTTCAGGACACGGAGGCAGTCTAGGGTTCTCATTAAGAGAAAGGACACTGGGGAAGATGAAATCTCAGCCTCAAGGCAAGTTACTTATTTATGAGACTCCGTTTCTTAATTTGTCAAATTAGGATAATACCACCTACTCCACCAGAGTTGTGAGGATTAAATGAGAGAACACTTTAAAGCAGGAAGAGCAGTGGTTGAGAATTCCTTCGCACCCGATGCTATTAATCATTGCCTATATTATTTTTTTCAAAGATTGTATTTATTTATTTGACAGAGAGAGAGATTACAAGTAGACAGAGAGGCAGGCAGAGAGAGAGGAGGAAGCAGACTCCCTGCCGAGCAGGGAGCCTGATGCGGGACTCGATCCCAGGACCCTGAGATCATGACCTGAGCCGAAGGCAGAGGCTTTAACCCACTGAGCCACCCAGGTGCCCTCATTACCTATATTAGACAAGATATATGTGAAAACTTAAATACTATGTGCTACCCATGAATCATGCTTATTTACTGTATCAATTTTACAGGAGTAAATCAACACTTGGTTTCCATAACATGAAAAGGTAAGCCAGGGGCTACTCATTAACCCAACCTATTCCTTGGGCACCCAGTCTAGGTGCCAGACAGTACTTTAGGGGCTGGGGATATAGCAGTAAATAAGACACACAAGCTCTTTCTTCGCATGAAACCCCTATTCAGGTTGGAAGGTGCGGACAGTGTATGAAGAATTCAGATAATAAAACACAAATAATTAATTTCAGATACAGTAAATGGCAAAAGAAAATAAAGGATGGTGATGTGCTATCAAGTGAAGAAAGGGCTAACTGTGGCTTGTGTGAACACAGGAGGCCCCTCTGAAGTGTCAATGACATTTGGTCTAGAAGCCAAATGATAAAAAGGGAACTAGCCATATAGTTGCTTTAGAGCATTCCAGGAAGAGCATTCCAGGGAAAGATTAGAGAAAGAGCATTCCAGGGAAAGATTAAAATCAGTATAAAGGCTCTATGGCACAAAAATGTTTACAAAAGGAGGAGGGAGGAAAGAACCTCAAAAGCTCAAAACTGAAGGTCAACAATGTTGAAGAAAGAACAATGAAACAATGCTGTTTAGACTTTGGGCTATAATCCATTTGTGATTCTCAAATCAATTCAGCGGCTCATGACCAGCATTTTGAAAAATGAAACACATCAAAATA
Organism: Ailurus styani; assembly: GCA_002007465.1. Classification (NCBI taxonomy): domain Eukaryota; kingdom Metazoa; phylum Chordata; class Mammalia; order Carnivora; family Ailuridae; genus Ailurus; species Ailurus styani. The sequence continues at coordinate 502,399 of LNAC01000144.1, read as the reverse complement.
AAGATATGTACATAGTAAAGGTAAGCATTGTTTCTTAAAAGTTTACTTTGGTTATTTATAAATTCACATGAAGGAATATGTTCTTCTGTATATTCCTATATAAAGTTCTTTCTTACTGAGGGTTGAGCTGAAAGTCTGAAAAAATCAATGGTTCTCTTAGGACAAGTAAAGCAGGAAAAAGATTATTCAAAGAAAAGAATGAGTAAATGAATGATACTAGAAGTGATTAAAGCAAATTCCAGAACAGTGAGTATGAAACAAAGATATGATTTGAAGTGTAAAGATGCTGAATAAAGATTAATCCAGGAGAGGTATCTGGGACAGATGAAGAGACAGAACACAGACATTGTAATAAAATCAACTGGTGGTGGTGAAATAGAAGGAATGATGTGAATGATTAAAAAAAAAAATCCTGTGGACCATCAAGAGGATTCAGCCATCAATGGGTACAAAAGCATGTTCTCCAAAGGAGATAGCAGGACAACCCATCAAGAGTGCTGGCTTCCCCATCCAAATATTAAAACTTCTCTTTGAATTACACCTGAGCTGAAGAAATGACCATGTATCATTGTACACAGTAACTAGTTAAATGAATTTATGGTTTACAATGTTCTGAACAGTAGAAGGCAAGCGGTAGAACAGCTTCTCCTCCCCCTTCCCCTTGCCCAAAAGATAGATCTGCTCTCTGAATTAGGTAGACCAAGTCTGGACTCAAGAACAGATGAAGGCTGAAATACCATGTTGACCACTTTTACCAACTTGAAACGCAGGTAAATGGGTTTTGATCCATTTGGATCAAATGAACCATTTCAATGGGTTTTGATCTCATTGGTTAAAAAGGTAAAAATGCAACACGTTATAATAGTGTGCAAGAACAACAGGCTGAAAGCAGAAGATGGAATTTACCAGTCATATGTCAACAGAAACGTTTATGTAACTGGTGGATGCAGTGAAAATAAATACCATTAGTGAATACACTTCCTGAGTTTGGATTTACATGTTTTAAGTTTCTTTTAAGCTATGAGAAACATTAAAACCAAGTTCTGAAATAAACCAAACTCAGACCCAAATCAATGGAAATCAAGGTTAAATTGAAGTTATAAAACATAACAATGCATATTCAATCATATTATCAATAACGGTATTTTATGGTTACTAAATATAAAAATTTTAAACCTCATTCCATCTTTTTAATATTTCAATTTGCATTTTTGCATGTTTAAGACTATGCACATTATGAAAACGTAGTATACACAGTATAAATATACACATTATGTAGACAGCTCTAAATATATATAATTCACAAATGCATCATTTGGAAATATATGCTCGGATTTCTTCCCCATAAGATATATAACCAAAAAAGTTTAAAGATCAATGTGACAGAGAATGGGGGGAAGGAATTATGAGATAATTATATCATTCTCAGCTTTAAATCTCCCATGCATATTTAGAACTAGATGACTGAATATTTCAAAAGAGAACATGAAACAAGTTGGTGCCATATTTCATTTCATATATAGTTCTACTTAAGATTATATAGATAAAGTTAGAATGATCTTGAAACAGATGGTAGTAAAATACTTCTGGAAATTAAATCCTTTTCCTACTGATAATCATTACAAATTTTTAGAGTAGCTGCAATGAAAAAATTATTACTAAATAAAAGTTACAAAAGGATTGTAATTTACCAGTTATATAACGTATTTTAATAATGCTTTCAAAGAAGTCCAAATACAAATATAACAATAAAAATCTATTTCCCCAAAAGTGGTCCCCTGTAAATTCACCTGAGAGAGATGCACAACCTAAATTCAGTCTATACTCTTTACCATAAGGCAAATATTCCATTCTTAAAATTCTCCACTTGGGCTATTTCTTGGATGGGGCATCAAGTGTGTACATTAACAGGGTAAAGAAGTAGTTCTCAAAAGTGTCGTCTGGGAACCCCAGGAGGAACCCCCAAGGTCAGAACTATGTTTATAATAATACTAAGATATAATCTACCTTATATTTCAGGAATGTGTGTAGTGGAATTTTCCAAAGACTACATTACATGTGTTAACACAACCACTAAGTGCAGAAGCAGATGAGAATCCAGTTATCTTCAATTATGCCAGATATTAAAGAGATACAAGGAAATGAAGAACACTACCACTACTCTTTTCATTATTTAAAATCTCATTAATAATTTCAGTATAGTTTTCTATTATAACACACCACTTAGTTATAATTTTTAAGTGCAATGATAAAGTATTTTTAAATTTCTCGATTTTAATTAAGCATACAGTAAATATCTACAGATATAACTCATATAATCAAAAGCTCTTTGGAGTTCTTAATAGTATGAGTGTAAAGGGGCCCTGAGAGCAAAAAGTTTGAGAACCATCAGTATTATGATTAAAGATTTCCTTACAGCATGGGTTACAGTGGTTATTTTCAAACCAAACAGCACTAAGAAATTTAGAGAATTTAGATTTCCAGGACTGTAGATTGACAATTAATGGATTTCCTTCTAAGTAAGTTACTACTTAGTGTTAAAATATAACATGATGAAAAGATACAGGAGCACACTAATAAATGTTAACAAAAAATGTAAACACTAACATTTCACCATCTTCTAGTAGATTTTGACCCTTTTCTTTGAAGTGTCTTACGACACTGACAACTCTAAAGTATCTTCCCAGTTGGATCTAATGCCAGTATTCTCCTTAAGCAAATTTGGGAAAGGGCTTGTCACGATATCCTACAAATGAAAGCAGTCCAAGTTCCAAAAAGATTCCTTGTAACAAAATCCTCTCCCACTGAAAATATTTTTCTTTAGTCTTCTTATATTCTTGGGGTAAAAAAAATGTTAAAAGTAAAAAAAAAATTAATAATCTTTCAACTCACTGAATTCTAGAATAGCAATTCCCAATATTCTGTAATGCTAGTTGGGTAAACTGAGCACTCCAGAACTTAGCTGTATGTTGCTGAATATGGTATCACCTTTCTTTGTCATTTAAAGACACAGGCATTTACAAACCGCCAGGCCTACCCACACATGTACACGTGTACCTTCATAAGTAACCCATACATACATACTTTTAAAATCTGGGAGAATATGGATGACTCACAGACCTGTACCCCTGGGCAAATAATAATAATAAAAATAAATTAAAAAAAATCTGGGAGAATATGTATCAAAATAGTATATCAGTAATCTCTAAGAAGTGAGATTTTGGGTGAATATTATTTCCTATGAATTGTCATTTTTCCCTCCTCATCTTTCCATGGCAAAATGTTTTATTTATTAAAAAAAAATAAATACAAGTTTCAAAATTAATTTGGCTCAATGTTGACAAGAATGTTGCCTAAATCTTTTCTTATTTAGATCAGTGATGCTCAGCCACAGGCAATTTTGCCCCCTATGAAAAACCGGGCAATATCTGGATGCATTTTGGTTGCCTCCACTGGAAGGTGGTACCATGCAGGGCAACAAAGAATGTTCTGGTACAAAATGTAAACAGTGCTGCTGCTGAAAAACCCTCGTCTATCCTGCGCTCAAATAAAATGACCTATTCTATGACCAACTTTCTCAAGTAAACAAACAAAAAACCCCAGAAAAACAAAACAACTCTCATGTCAGCTCCAGGCATACCTTTAATGGAATTACTTTAAATCACTGTCCAAGCCAACGAGTTAGCAAATATTTATCAAAGTCTTCATAACTTAAAAGCCTTACGAATAAAGTTTTTACAAACAAAAATATTGCTACATCACCCTTCTGATATATAAACTATTACTGGTTCACTCTATATAGTTATTTAAATACAGCGAGCAAAACCCAAGCTAGACTTCTTAGCAGTTACAGAATGTACTGTCAAAGAATATCCATTTTAAATAAACTTTTTAAAAAGAGAGTAAGAAATTTAAAAAAGAAACGAAGAACATAGGAGGATGCAAAACCATATGTAGCTACAAGTTAAAGTAGATATACCATTGTGTGATGTATTTTTCCACTGGTCAAGATACGTCGTAGTAGAAACATTTCTAGAATGGCAAGGTAATTATCCAAATCATGCATATAATAACACTATTTAATAACTTGAAAAATAACAGATTAGGGAAAATACAATATTGTTTTCATAATGCTTTCCAAAATTAAAAAAAACATCAAAATTAAAACTGTAATTATTTCCACATAGTGTTTAGAGACCTTAAAAACTGATGGCACAAACCTCATTTTATATATGACTTAGCTCCTTGCCAACACATGGTATGGCACATTTTGGCAGGTTTTTTAACCTCTGTATTTCACTTGGAGGGGACACTACCTCATAGGGTTACTGTAAAATTATCTGAGATGGTATATTTAAAGACCTATTAAAAACACTACTAGAATGGTGTCTAGCATGGTCAGTAAATGCTGACCTGCTATTACAATTACATTTTAAGTAGGCAAATGAACTGAACTTACTAATATCACACATTAAAGTCTTTTTCTTTTTTTCCCCTCCCCAATTTACTTACGTGCATTATCCCCTTCTGGAGGTTGATAAAAAGAAAGGCCCAATGATACTATGGCTGCAATTTCTAGTATAATTAAAGTGACATCTTGTAATGCTTCCCATACTAATTGAAGAAAGGTTTTTGGCTTTTTAGGAGGTATAAAATTCTTTCCAAACACTGCTTCTCTCCTCTCTATATCTGCAGGGTTTCCACTTAAACCTAGTGAAAAGAAACAAATTTCAGTGAAAAGTTTCATTATTTACAAGTGAAAATACCTATTTTATTCAAAACATATTCATTACACTTTAGATTACAATTCCTAAGATCCTTTTGATAGGATTTTTTGCATTAGACCAAATGTACAGAATTTAAATCACTGAAAAATGTGTACAGTACTTTAAAAGGACATTTCAGGTAGACAGCTCAAGATTGGATTAGAATTTTTCACTTTTCCAAACTGCTTATTTTTGATTAAACTACCTTACACCATATCTTGTAGACTGCCAGAGACCAGAGCTGATACGACAGTTGGATGAGTTTTATATTGGAATTAAATATTTCCCTGACCTTTACCTATGATGCTTTCCCTCCAAAAATGGGAAATTGTGTATTTATTTGATTTACTTATAACATCTTGGTTAACTCTTACTTACTAAAGAACAATGAAAAGTTAACTTAAACTCTAAAACTTCTCTACTGGGCGCCTGGGTGGCTCAGTGGGTTAAAGCCTCTGCCTTTGGCTCAGGTCATGATCTCAGGGTCCTGGGATCAAGGCCCGCATAGGGCTCCCTGCTCAGCGGGGAGCCTGCTTCCTCCTCTCTCTCTGCCTACTTGTAATCTGATCTCTATGTCAAATAAATAAATAAAATCTTTAAAAAAAATAAAACTTCTCTACTAAAATGTCTATTATATACTTGGACTGATAAAAGATTTGCAAGTCATAAAAACCAGGAAACTGAGAATGATTTTTCTTCAGAATTTTATTTTTAGGATTTAGTTCCAGCTTAAGAAATAGGTAGCACTACTGACTGCACCCGCAGTCACTGCAACGGAAAAGATGGCAGGACATAGTATTTATCACCTGAAGTGTGGAAATGGAAAGCTACGAGGGCAGAGGTTAAGAGAGAGCTGGATAAACGTCAATTTTGCCTTTCCTTCACCCCATCCAGCAGGTCCCCCTCTGATTTGAACCTGCAGATCCTATCAAACCTAGATAGATTCGCAATAGCTAAAGCAAAGTTTGTACAGATTTACATTTTTGTGGGGTGTACGAAAACACAGGCAGCAGTGACAAATGATTTGTTTCTTCAGTCTGTTTAAAACTATCAAAGAGGGAGGCAAAGGTACCGGAATGATTCAACTTTCAATTTATCATCATAAATTTAAATTTATAATTAATTTTGTTAACTTAATCTCTTGGTGGGGCAAGAGCTCATTCTAAGAGAACAACAAAGGAGGGAGTCAGGAAAACAGGAGATTACTGGAAGGCTTTTGTCATTTTTTTTTTTTTAAGATTTTTTTTTTTTTTTTTGACAGAGATTACAAGTAGGCAGAGAGGCAGGCAGAGGGGAGGAAGCAGGCTCCCCGCTGAGCAGGGAGCTGGACGAGGGCCTTGATCCCAGGACCCTGAGATCATGACCTGGGCCAAAGGCAGAGGCTTTAACCCACTGAGCCATCCAGGCTCTTGGTTTTTATAGTTTCAGCTAGTAATCTCGATGTGGAGGGAGACAGAGAGTAGAAGAGAGAACAAAGAAAGCATACTGCTAGAATAAACAATAAGAAATGAATATAAACTTTTAAAAGTAATTATTTACTTTGTTAAAGGTATCAAGAAGATTCCAGAGATGTTTTCATTAGCAACTGTTCAAGTTCAGTCCATTCTGGGCGGAGAGCATTTCAGTGTCTCTGATGACAAAAGTCATTATCTGAGAGCTTCCACAGAGCTCCAGGCTTTGAGAGAGTTTCACAGAATTAAAGGAATCAAGGGATTGTACTAATTGTGACCAGGGGAAAGAAGTATGAGAGAAGAAACTTGGAAATTATAATTTAGGATCTACACAGTTTCTTCCGACTAGAGCAACACTCCCCAATCACACCTGGCAGGAAGCAGTTAGCACTGGTCCATGGTTTAACTGAGGGATAGGATCATCAATGTGGTGACGTTTTCCACAAAACAAAATTTGTTTTAAAGAACTAAACCTTGCAATGTTCTAAGATTATGTGCATGCTGCTTTTTGAATTAAGTGTCCTTTCCTTTCATAAAAAGATATTAAATAGTAAGTTTGTTTTGTCTTGTATTTTAGTGATCTTACTAGCAAAAGTAAAAGACTGCATTCCTTCCTTGTGTCAACCTCCAATTTTTTTCCCTAAGAACTCGTCTGAAGATATTGGTTCCATCAGTTTAACTCACACTTCATAGGACCTATCATTAATTACATATATATGAAACCTAGTAGTTTTAAATATCACCATTATTAACTATAAAAATAACTGACCAAAACTTACACTGGTTATAACAGAGGCCAATATTTATGTTAATGGTGATAAAAACAGCCATAGAGCTAAAGACAGCTTAAAAATGTAACTGGAGGAAATTAGAAAATAAAAAAGCAGCTGGTCTTAGGGTTACTGTAATTCTTCTGTACCATGACCAAGCACATACTGAGAACATTAACATCCATAAAGTCATCTTGTTTAGGAAGCAGAGGACCTAGATTCCAGTTCATCTACTGAAATTTTATACATGTGACTTAACTTCTGTGGCAGCTGGGGGAGGGGCATTAATATTTGTTGGTATAACTTACAAAGTTGTTTGGGAGGGCCTAAGAAGAAGGCGCAAAGTATCGAATCATGAACTTACTAGAGTAACAGCTATTAAGTAAGGGAATGACAAGTTACAGACTGAACACTGCAGGTTTTAATTACACTTGGGGGGCAATTAATCTCTATAAAATAACAAACTTATTCAATCTAAATATAATGAAATTAACAATAGTCTGTTCCCCACCAGATATTTACTACTTCAAGAGCCTATTCTATATCCTGAGGAATCAATGTGAACAAGTTATACACATTCATCAAGTTTATATTATACTGGATGGAAACAAAGAGACAAAGTAACATAGAGAAGACTAGTATTTATTCTAAGTGTAGCAGAAAACTTTCTAAAATGGATGGGTTTTAAAGCACTGTGGTAATAAATGAGCCTATTTTAATCGTTGTGCAAAGTATAAACTGAAGAGTTCAAGAGTGGAGGGAAAAGACCATTAGGCAGGCTGTTGCTGTACAAAGTGAGAGATGATGGTGGCCTGTATCTGAGTTTTTAACTGATCTACCTACTATCTTGTAAAAAGATCAGACAGGGGAAGGCTGGGTGGTTCAGGTTAAGCATCTGCCTTCGGCTCAGGTCATGATCCCAGAGTCCTGAGATCTGCCCCAAGTCAGGCTCCCTGCTTGGCAGGGAGTCTGCTTCCCCTCTCCCTCTGCTACTCCCCCTGCTTGTGCTTGCTCTCCCTCTCTCTGTCAAGTAGTCCAAAAAAAAAAAAAAATCAGACAGAACTTGCTAAAGGACTGGATGCTGGATGTGGATGAAAGAAAGAGAAAGAATAAAGAACACTGTATTTGGTGGGGAGGTCTATACATTTAAATGGATGAACAGTAAAGACATTTACCAAGATAGAGCAGGCTTTGGGAATCGCAGAATTAAGTGGAAAAAGAAAGGCAAGAGTTAATGGTTTTCATTTTAAAGATTTCCACAAGAGATGTCCATTAAATAAACAAGTGGAGATGTCAGTAAGACAGCTGGCTAGCCATATCTGGAACTCAGAGAGAGGCCCGAATCAGAGAATCACCAATGTATTATAGATGATTCTGGAGCCATGTGCCCAATGAGAGCTCCCAGAAAGCAGACGAGAGAGAAGGGCTGAGGCTAGAGCCTTAGAACTCTCCCAATATTTGAAGGACAGATAGGGAAAGAAAAGCCAAAGGCAACCCAAAGAAATAGTGGGTATGGGGGGGGGGCTCAAAAACAGGCTTATATAATACTATGGAAGCCTAGAAATGGAGGGGTTTTTTTTGTTTTTTTGTTGATAAAGATGAAGATGATGTGGATGATTTTATCATATGAGTAGGATGAAGACAGAGAATAGACAACTGGCTTTCACCAGATGACCAGATAAGAAATCTTACAGTGGAGTGTTGTGAAGAAAGTCTGATTAGAAAGAACGGAAGAGAGAACAAGAACTAGAAAGCAAGTAGAAACTATGATCGCAGAACTTCAGGAGTATGATACAGCAGAGAAAAATAAAGCAATAAACGTGAATTAAAGTGGATAGGTAAAACCCATTAGATTTTTAAAAAGATGAGTGATAGACATTAAGGCAAGGAATTTACCAGTGGAAATAATCAAAGAGAGAAGAAGACAACACAAGAGACAGAGGCTAACAGTAGAGTAAAGCCTTTGAAGAGGCAAGAGGAATGGAATCCAGGGTGTAAGTATTGGCCTGCTCTAAGTGCAGGAAGACGCTTCCACCATTAGGAGAGAGAAAGCAAAGTTCTTAGGGGAAGGGAGATAGCTAAGCTGATGAAACTGGTAATGAGATTACATGGTCCGAATTTCAAAAACAGAGTACACATGACATAAAATCATGAAGTAGAACTTATGAATAAATATGGTGACAAATCTTCTGCCTAGTACCACTGGTTCAGTTGATGGTAGTGTAGTGACAGTGAGGCAAAGGGCAAAAGAGCACTGAGCTCCTCATGGCCCAGTTACCTTCACAAACACAAAATATGTTTTCAAAAACCATCAAAAGTAGCTGTAAAAATGAATAAAGAAAACCTGATTTAAAATGGAGCTGGGATGCTATGAAAGGAGAGTTCTCATATATGTAACACTCATTCCACATGACTCAAGAACAACAAACTGCCAGCCACTTGCAGCCAGTGAGAAAGCGCCACAACACTGAGCTCTTACTCTTCTTCAATGAAGCTATGTTCAAAACAACTTTCTTCATCTCCTCTCAGAACCTAATAAAAGCTAGCCTCCCCCTCTGTCTCTTCAGACTTGTCTATGGTTCACCATAGTCTGCCTGCCCTGACTTGCAATGTCACTGTTATTCCTGAATAAATTTATCTTTAAACTGTTTAATTAAATTACCACTTGTTTCATTTAAGGTTGCTATTACCTGGTGTCAGAAGTGGGATTTAAGGAGCTGAACCCGTAGGGAACTAATGACCCTCACAACTGCTCTGTGCATCCCACTTGAGCCCCTTGCATTCCATTTCTTTGAGTTGTCTTTTTCCTTCGGGTTCAGTGAGTCTGTTCTTGGATTCAAGCTACCTTTTGGTTCAGCTCTCCAACTTTATCTTAGGTCTGCTTTTGTAAAGATTATTATCCTTCTTGGTGAGTCCTCTTTTGTTTTCTGTACTTCTACTTTGAGTAATGGGATCCTTAAAATCCAAAAAGTTAAGCAAGCTGCCTTCTGGCATACCTGCCTATTTTATGTCTAAAAACTATGGTTCCAGAAGCTGTAAATATCTGTAAAAATGGCAAAATCTTACTAAAGACAACCTAGAATCACAATGGCCATTATGAGAAATGTTCCAGTTAGATAAGATCATTTAAGAAGTGAACGCAAAAGCAAGGACTATCAAATCAAACAGAATGAAATACCTATTTTTATTGGCATGCAGAAGCCTCCAAACCTCAAAATTCTAAGAGCTTTATGGAAAGATCTGTTGTAAAAGGTTAATGAAAAAGGAAAGATATAAAAGGTACCTAAAACAAAAGGCTACAAGACTGACAGAAGAAGCCTCATACTGCTCCTCTCTTTCTTCCTTTGAATACTCATTCTAGTAATCCTTTCTAGTGAAAGGATTTCTAGTGAATTGCCTTTCCACTCTGAAGAGACTATTAAACAATGACCTTTTCAAATAAGACCACCTGAAGCTACAGGTAATTCTCCTCTGGTATCTTTCATTTCTTGGTCAAAGGCCACACTAAAGACCAAACTAAGGGCTATAGTTCAATAATTTCTTAAACTCAGAGAAAATCCTCTAACATTTTAATAATTGGATTAACTCCAGAGATTACTGGATACTCAAAAAGGCAGAAAATATGACTGGAGGCAGCGGTCAGTGACTGATGGGAAATTATCTTAAGGTGTTCTCCTCTATGCTGAGGATAATGTAGTTGGATGGGTGGATCAAGCTATGATGTCATTTAGGGTGCAACCCAATTCTTTGAGGAATTGAGAGCAACTATCCTTATCTTACAAACCTTTGTAAAACTAGAAATGGAACTCTAGAGGCAAATTCAAAGTTCGCCCATTTCTTTTTACCAATCCCAAAACCTCCCCTATTGATCTTTAAAGGCTTGTAGCTTACATTCTTCCTGTGCCTCTGAGGTGTAAATGCTAAAGTACAAACTTCAAGGAAGTAATTCTTATCAGAAGAAAAACAAAAGGGGGAAAGGTCCTTTTGAAACTTAGCTTCAGCCATCTGAGCAAGTAGCCTTCACTTATTACATCTACTAGAAAACTTAGGTCCAACTTTTATAATGAGTAAAGTAGAAACCATGACATCTCTATTTATGTTTGTTTTATGTTTAAGCTTATCTATTTGTGTGTTGTAAATACGTAGCATTTTCTACCTCCAACAGTATTACTAAGATTAATTTGTAAGAGTTCTGTTTAACTGACTCAGATGTGAATTAAGTACTGAGAGAAATTTTCAAAAAATGTAATAGAAAGTAACCCAAATGTTTTCCAGGTTTCTATGATTTGGGACAATCTGAGGCAAATAAATCTAGCTTTAGTTTGGTTTCACAAAAACAGGCATGTCTTCAGAGTTACCAGCATTAAATACAATGTAGACGTACAACTTCTACTGGTTTCACTAATCAAATAAATTCATGCTGTATCTGTTACAAAATTTGTCAATAATAATACTTTGGGAAAATGACTGATTCTGTCTAATGTCTCATGAAGCTTTTGTGGGTAATCTAAATATAACTGTTAAGAATGAGTAAACTAAATGTATGTAAGCAGGATAAAGAGGTTTTGGGTGAACTCTTCTAATAATCTTCCCAAATCTTTCTGGTAACCTGAAACCTTAAAGTTTTCTAAACTAAGTGATGAGCTAAATATATTAAATATACAGATGAGTTAAATATATTAAATATATAGATCATTTCCAAATAAGATAAAATACTGAAACATAGATTACTGAACACATAGACCTTTTTGCTTCATTTTACAGAGGAACTAAAAATATTTGAGTCTAATAGTAAACATGTTTTAGGTATGCTTAAAAATACTCTATGAAAAGAGCATGTTTCCAGCAATCATATAAGTCTTCCAATTCACAGAATGCTAATGTAAAGGCCAGTTCAGAATTGTTTACTTCTTAATTAAGGTTGCTAAGGGTTAAGAATTCTAATCAATATGTGTGCTTAAAACTACTAGAAATAATAAGGGAAACGTCTCCATATGCAAAAAATTTGGATGTGGGCTTTTGGTAAAAGAAGGTAGAAAGGAACAGACTTCTGCCTTTTTTTTTTTTTTTTAAGATTTTATTTATTTGAGAGAGAGAGAGAACGTGAGCAGGGGGAAGGTGCAGAGAGGGACAAGCAGAGCCAGATGGAGGACTAGATCCCAAAACCCTGGGATCATCACCTGAGTCCAAGGCAGACGCTTAACCAACTTAGCCACCCATGTACCCAGACATGCACTTTTGTTGAGGGAAAGTCTATTATAAAGTGAGACTGGTTATTTAAAAAGAGAAAAAAAGCTGGTTATTTGAAAAGAGCAAAGACAGGATGAAATCTGAATGTAAAAAAGGTAGGTAGGTTTTTGGAAAAGGAATTTTTGGAGATTTTAATGTGTGGTCAAGCTGGTTAAGATTAAAATAAACTTACTTAAAAATGAGTTTTAGTATGGGGAACCTATTGAGTTCAGTGGCTTACCTGTCTGACTACAGCTCAGGGCATGATCTCAGGGTCCTGGGATCGAGCCCTGCTAGTCAGGCCCCAGGCTCACTTAACAGTCTGCCTGTCCCTCTCCCTTTGCCCACTTTGCCCATCCCCTCCGCTTGTGCTAACTCTCTCTCAAATGAATAAAATCTTAAAAAAAAAAAAAAAGAGTTTTACTATCAAAAGTACAGTGGTACAAAATTAGAATTTGCTTTTCTTCTGTTAAAAGAACAATGTTTTCTTACATTATTGGTCTGCCCTTAATAAGCTATTGTTAAAAAAAGTTTTTCGTTACTTTTTGTCCTCATCAGGTCTTTGATGTATTTTTTTTACTTTAAAATACTTTAAAAAGTATTTTTTTAACTTTTTTTTACTTTAAAAAAGTAACTTTTTTTTACTTTAAAAAAGTAACTTTTTTTTACTTTAAAAAAAAGTTGATTCTTTTCAATATTAAAGAAGCTAAGGCTTTTTACAACTATTCAACTTTCTGTATTTTCCTGCAAAGTCTTTGTCACTTTGGTTAAATCGATACCTAAGCATTGTTTCACAGTAACCTATCATTCTCTCTGAGTCCAAGCCTTTTGGTATTTTTGAAAACTTCCCAAATCAAATTCTAAAGGAAGTATTTTGACCTTGAACTAACTAGGTTTTTACAGAGGGTCCCTAGAACATATCAAAGGATTTGTTCTCCTTATAAAGAGGGAGACAGTAAGCTAATTAGACTTGCTTGGTATGTTAAATTGCATGGGAAGTATTGTCAAATAGGTGATTGTTAAACCTTCTTAGAATATATTTGTGTGGAAATATGTTATTAATGTAAGCATGAAATTTCTAAAGATTTCGTATGTCCTGATATCACAGTAACACTTGTAATTCTACTTACTACTTAAAATGTCTGTCACAAAAATAACCAAATTTCTATCTCAGCTGCATTATAGTGAACTCTCGTCAGGCCTTTAGACATGGCCATTTTTAAGTCTTTTGGCCATTTACAGACACTTATTGTTTGACTCTGACGCTTTTACAAGTGTTCCTGAAAAACTACTTCATCTTCAAAGAGATTCAGGAAAGGACCGTTCTCTAATAACTTTAAGATTATAAGACGGAACTGGGTAAGAATTTCCAGAACCAGTGGCAAACTGAATTCAAGCAGAACAAGAATTAAAAACATGAGACTGAAAAGGGCACCTGGGTGGCTCAGAGGGTTAAAGCCTCTGCCTTCGGCTCAGGTCATGATCTCAGGACCCTGAGATCGAGGCCTGCATCGGGCTCTCTGCTCAGCAAGGAGCCTGCTTCCTCCTCTCTCTCTGCCTGCCTCTCTGCCTACTTGTGATCTCTCTCTGTGTGTCAAATAAATAAAATCTTTAAAAAAACAAACAAACAAAAAACCATGAGACTGAATGAACTGAGCAGGATGATTATAATTCTTATGACTTTGTTTAAAACATTTTTGGTTCTCTAATGTTTTGCTTCTTCAAATTTTAGGAAACCTTTTTCTTTCTTTTAAGCTATCAATAATTTGGTCATATGCACCTTTGTCAATAAAGATAAAACATTTGCTTTTTCTCTCCATATGATCCCTCCAGAATTTGAAACTCTTAGTATTTTTATCTTCATGACAATTATTTGCAAAAATTCAGTAAGAACCTGTTCTTCTTGTATCAGGATACAGAAACACCTGTTATATCACCAAAGCTTTGACTGGAATATCATAGTTGAGAAATGCACATAGATTCAGATCAAACAAGAGAGTTTTAAGGAGCAAAGTTTGACTTTACAGAGCCAATAAAGTCCTTCAAAGGAGAAATCAACCTGGTACCTTGCTTACAAAATTTCAGCAAAGCAGTTTTAAAAAGAGCTTGGATGGTTAATTACTATTCTTGCTGCACTAATGTAAATAACCAGGCAAATTTTAATGTAAATAGTTTTATTATAAAAAATTAGGGTACTTGCAGAGAGAAAAAAATTATGTTTACCCTTTTCTCTAATCCTTTTAAGTGTCTTGAAGTTTCTGTTACATACTTACAAACTGGACTGGATCCTGAATTCTAATTTCCTCAAAATCTGGCTACAATTCTCAAAGTAACATTTCCAATTTTCTCTCACACTTCTGATTTGGAATCAATAAGAACAAAGACTGCCCATGAATGTACTTGGAAGGGACTATACCAGGTCCTCCTCATGACCCAGATAGCAGTCAAACTTCAGTGACTTAAACCTTGAGTATGTATCTCAGGGGTGAAGAAGGCGCCATCTGACACCTGGTCCTGCACAGACGCTAGAGACCTCCAAATCAAACGGACTAGAAAAAGAAGTAGCTGACATAAAGGTTGACTGCTTACTCTCCTGATGCCGAATCAAAACCTCATTGTCCAAACAGGAAACTTTTTTTTCCTTCTCTTTCTTTTACTCTGGCCTTGGTCTGGAAAGAGGACACTTTCATCCATTTCTCCAAGGCCACTGCTAAAGGAGGGGTTTGCCTTTCAGACTGCTGGACTTACCATTAAGATCTCTTACCTATTAACAGTGCCACCTGAGAGTGATTTGTGCCCCAACTGGATTTATGTTTGTCCATGGTGGTTATCATTCTTCTTGGGCCTATAAATGCCTCAACAACGACTGCATATCAAGGCAAGGCCTTTTAAGTTTTCTGACCGTGCCCTCAGCTTTCAACTAAGGCACCTTCTTTGGTCAAATCCCCTGTATTTCCATTGTCAAAATGAGAAAGGACCTAGCAGGAGGCTTTCATGATTCAGGATTCACTTCCTTTGGCAGAGCCGTATTTCCCCAGTTGGGAGTAAATGTAAACAAGAATATGATCAGAAAATTCTCCTTAACTCTTAGAGATATTACAGAATCAGTAGCTAAGACAATAGCTGTCCGAAAAAGAGCCGAACACTCTCTGGCTGAAGTTGATAACAGGACAGTCCTTGATTATCTTTTAGCTGAGCAAGGAGTCGTCTGCATCGTGGCCAACACCACCTGCTGCACCTGGATTAACACTTCTGGGGAAGTTAAAACTCAGTTACGTAAGATCATTGAGCAACCCACTTGGCTTAAAAAGCACGCTGACCAGCCAACCTGGAATTTCCTAGTCAGCACTAGGAGATCTGGTGGCGACAGCAGGACCAAAGGAGAGTTTCAACAGCTCTGGGGACAATGAGAAATACAGGCGTAGTACCTGCAAACCCCTTTTTGAGTTCAGTCCTTCCTGCTATTTCTGAAGGCATGAAAATAATGTAGCAAACAAAACGTCAGCTCAAGGCTCTGAGAGGATCTAATGTTTATAGGCTTGATAAGATATGACTTTATGCATGGGAAATGCCTGAAAACCCCTCCTTCTATCTTCCCTGTTTCTCAAATGTGGCCTCCATGGTTTCCACTCGTTACTTAGTCCCCACTCCCCTACCCTCTTATGGGACATGACTCCTGGAAAAGGCCCTTCCAAGGACTGAAAGACACAAACAGACAAAAATATTTCAATACGAAAGAACCACCTGAGGCTTAATCAGTGATGCTTTTTGAGAAAGATCTTAATTAAAAGGGGGGAAACATGAAAATGAGTCAAGGAAATCTAATTTAAAATGTAGTTGGGAAGCCATGAAGGGAGAGTTCACATGCACATAGCACTCGTCTCAACTTACATGACCAGCAGGAAGGAGGAAGATTTCCACATGCCTCAGTAAGAGCCAACTGCCCACCACTTGCAGCCAGTGAGAAACCACCACAACCTCGAACTCCTGTTCTTCTCCAATCAAGTTATATCCAAAACTATCCTCCTCAAGTTCTTCCCAGCACCAAATAACAGTCAGTCTCCCTGCTTTTGTCTCCTCACACTTGGCTATGGCTTGCCATAGTTTGCTTGTCCTGAATTGCAATTCCCCTGCTATTCTCAAACAGACTCATCTTTGTTTAATTAAATTACCATTTGTTTTATATAAGGTTGACAGTCTCAGCATTGTCTGCTTTTGGGGTCTGGATTCACCACTGTGGGAAGTGAAGGGTGGGGAGAAGCCTATTTTCATTCTATGAGTAGGTAATGCCTCAAGAGTATTGTCCATATATTTAAAAAAGACATAAAATTCAATTTTTATCAGTAGCTTGATGTTTTATAAGAAAATGCAGTAACGCAACTGCTGTGACTAATAAAATCATGTCTCAGTTTAGGAAATGAAGAGGGGAAAAGACTGGACTGTAGGAAGCAGGAGGGCTTCACTGACAATCATAGCTACTACACAGTAAGTACGACAGTTTTATCAAGTTCTGTGCATGTGTCTGTGTGCACGCCTGTGTGCGTGTGTGTGTGCATGAGAGAGAGAGAGAGAGAAAGAAAAAGAGAGAGATGGTGGTGGTGGTGGCAGTCACCCTGACTTCTCTGAGTGAAGGCTGCAGGAAAACATGCAGACCTAGAAAGCATGTGAAAATTTATATTTATGTCCATTTTTTTTGGGAAACAAACTAATACTCTCAATTCCAAAAGAGTGGAGTGCAGGGCGCCTGGGGGGCTCAGTGGGTTAAAGCCTCTGCTTTCAGCTCAGGTCATGATCTCAGCGTCCAGGGATCGAGGCCGGGATCGAGGCCGGGATCGAGGCCCGCATCGGGCTCTCTGCTCAGCAGGGAGCCTGCTTCCTCCTCTCCTTGTCTCTGCCTGCCTCTCTGCCTACTTGTGATCTCTCTCTCTTTGTCAAATAAATAAATAAAATCTTTAAAAAAAAAAAAAGTGGAGTGCAATTTAGGAATCACCGTTCTAAAGTGAAACTTACGCATTCATTTCCATGGGCCAGGCACTGTGATGGGCACCAAGTAAGCACACAAAGGGAAATGAGTCAGACAGCATGCCTTTCTCTTGCACTTGCCCTCAAAAAACTCACCGTTTAGTGGGGCAAGCTGACAAGTAACCAGTTAATTATGGCTCAGTGTGTTAAGTATTAAGATGGGGGTGGTGAGGTATTATGGGAATATACACAGGGAACTGGAATCCAAAATTTAGGGGGATGGGGGTAGATGAGGTGATTGTAAGGTATCTAATTTGAGGTCTTAAGAATGATCAAGAGATAGGGCACCTGCCTGGCTCAGTGAGTAGTGCGTGTGACTTGATCTCTGAAGCCCCACGCTGGGTGTGCAGCCTACTTAAAAAAATAGTAATAAATAAAATTAAAGTAAATAAATGGAGTAGCAAGAACCCCACTAGGCTATTCTGCACCTTTGTTCTACAAAAAAAAAAAAAAAAAGAATGATTAAGAGATAAAGAGTCAAAGGAAGGATGAGGTACAGTGTTTTAGGTGAAGAGATAATATGTAAGAGACCCAAAAAGTTTCTTATATAGAGTGACCTTGGCACAACAGTATTTAAGAAAACTGAAATTCTGCTATGCCTCAAACACTGAAGAGAGGACTTGGAAAGAAGAAATGAGATAAGAGAAGTAAGGAGGGGTCAGATCCCCAAAAGATTTGTTAACCTAAGCAAGAGGTCAGAACTTCATTCTAAGGCCAATGCAAAACCACTACCAGCTTTAAGCAGGAAAATAACAGGTAACATATAGGGAGAAAGAAAAAAACACCCCAAGTACGCTGTTATCTCAATCACCATAAATGAAGTCAGTACTCAAACAGGGGCGTGGGGATGTAGAGAAGCAGATACCCTCGGGTTAAGACCAAGGTAGGAGTTAGAATTTCCAGGTCTTGTTGACCAAGAGAATGAGAGTAGGTACGAGTGTCCTGTACAAGTCCAGGCCACCTAACAGATGGATAATGGTTTCAATGAAAACAGGAAAAAGAGAGTGTGCTTTCAGAACGGAAAGTCTGGAAAGGTTGAGAAAATAAGAGGTCTATAATGGATCAAGTTTTCAGGCCCAAAGTTTGGAGTAAAAATCTGGATTGGAGCTCCAGATGTGGAAACCACCAGCATCCAGATGATGTGTGGTGTGCAGTCTTAGGAGTACACAGCATCAGCCAAGGCGTGTCGATGAACAGGAGTGTGTGGAGATGAACTGAAACCTGAGGCCCACCAACATCTAAAGGAAAGAAAGCACAGGAGGCTGAAACACAACTGGCTAGAGAGGAAGAAAGCCCACAGAATCTAGCATTATGAAAGCCAGAACAGTTTAAAAAGGAAATATAGGGGTGCCTAGCGGGCTCAGTCGGAAGAGCATGCAACTCTTGATCTTGAGGTCATGTGTTTGAGCCCCATGTTGCATATGGAGATTACTAAAATAAACTCTAATAAAATAAAATAAAAAGGAAAAATGTCTATTGTACTCAGAAAACCAAACAAAAAAAAAACTCCAATGCTATGCTACTTCAGACTTCATCAAGTACAACTTTAAGTATATTCAACAAAGTCAGAAGTGGTCAGTGTTACAACTACCTTCAAAAAAATTTGTAAGCAATGAAAACCAGTGACCTGAACAGGCATTAAATTAAATGTATAATTCTCTATTAAGCAGCAATAAATTTCTAGGACAAGGTCATGCAGGATTATCAATATAAAACTCTTGTCGGTAACTCTACATAAGTATTGCAATATATGTGGCTGGCATATCGTGGCAATGGAAATCCTTGCTGAGTGCCTTAAAGAGCTGTGCCAACCTGTATAACCAAGCACAACCATCAGGGCATCAGAGGATTCTTGTGGTAGCCTTTAAGTCAATAATGATTCATGGACGCCTGGGTGGTTCATTGGGGTCAAGTCTCTGCCTTCGGCTCAGGTCATGATCTCAGGGTCCTGGGATCGAGGCCCACATCAGGCTCCCTGCTCGGCAAGGTGCCTGCTTCCTCTTCTCTCTCTGCCTGCCTCTCAGCCTACTTGTGATCTCTCTCTGTCAAATAAATAAATAAAATCTTAAAAAAAAACGATTCATGCTAGGCAAAGGGCTGATTTTATTTTTCTTAACAGAGTTAAAATATATATCCTCCAAGCGTGAATACAGATTTTATTATGTTCCATCACGAAGACCTGGTCAAAGCACACCATTACTAATAGCCTTACTTCCAGGAGTGCAAATATAAACTGCCATCTGAAACATTATAGAAACATTAGTCAGCCAGGAACAATTACTGTTGACTTTACCCTGCTTCCTACCACATAACTCTTTTGTTTCTTTCTACCACTGTTTCCTTTTCTTATTCCCTTTGCTTTTTTCCCTCTTGCACCTAATTTAGCAACTACCACTTACAAAGCTTGGTGTCTCATTAACTTTCCTAACCCTTTACAAGGCCATGAAGCCATCCATGCCTCTTGCAGAGTATCACTCGGTACCCATCTTTAATTGGTATGCATTCACTGTTATCCTTTATTTAGTACAGAAGTACTGAATGATAAAGATGGTACCAGCATAGAGATCTGCATTCTAGACTTGTCATCATTAGATAGTCTACTTTACCATCCAATATAAAATATAACATAAATAACACAGGAACACATTAAAGTGGGAAAGATACCAAAAGCTAGCTTGGAAATAGAAGGATCGAGAAATAGGATTTATAAGAGGAATAAGGAAGTCAATATAGGAAAACAATAAAGATAATGAAGGAAAAAACCACAAGGAAAATTGCATGCAGTTAGGATGTTATAAGTAATTTTGTCGTAAAGTATACTCTTGGATTTTGAGGGCTCTAACGGATAAAGATGAAATATAGTGTGACAAGTCTCCATTTCAGTGAACCTCAAAATTTATACTTCCAATTCTTTTAAGAGTAAATGGTTAAGTTTTTATTTTTTTTTTATTTTTTATTTTTTTTTTTTTTTAAAGATTTTATTTATTCATTTGACACAGCGAGAGAGATTACAAGTAGGCAGAGAGGCAGGC